>JAWQUT010000199.1:1297003-1314988 GCA_033807755.1 Ellobium chinense | reverse complement strand
AATAATATACTGTACAAATGAAATGCATATTAAAGTCATCTCTGACCGCCGCAATGCAGCCAGGTACTCATTTATACACAAGTGAATTGTGGATCAGAAATCAAGTGTGTTTGCCAAGGACACAGCAAGGTAATCCCCCGATTTAGACTTCAACGACCCACAAACCTCAGACTTCCTAGTAACAGTGTTTCAGATTGTGAGTAAGACNCATCCAACAGCACTACCACTACCATACCACTACCACCACCACAAAAAAAAACAAAACAACAAAACAACTTAATATCTCCAGAAGAGAAGGCTCTCTGTGACAGAAATGAGGTATCGAAGGGTGCCCCGTTAAGTGTAAGAGCCTGTCAATAGGCTGCCCGTTAGGGCATCCACCGGGCGCCACGTTCAGAAGCCCATTAGTCTTATCACGGTTATCGGTGCCAGGCGTCAATGTGAACGAGTAATGAACCTGGAGCCCCTCGGCCTGGCCCTTGTCAGAGACAATATCCGCTGGTCACAGTCCTTCTATCACAAGGTGTCCGCTACACTTGCGATACTGCAAGTCCAGTAAACGAAGCTGTGAATACCAGCCCAGGTTCAGGTGTCACTTAGTATGCAGTGAGATCAGAAAATATTAGCAGGCTATTGTTATTTCAGCGAATAGTTACAAGCCGGCTTTTCCAGCATTTAATATTCAGTCCACAGCACAAAGGTGAATAGCCGCAGGGGTCACCTAAACTTGTTATGTGATGAACTGAATTCTACGAGAATATACAGAAATAACATACATCAAAGGCGATCTGTAAACATCATAACAAGTCTGTTGCTGTGGTAACGGCAGCCATATTGGAATTTGTTCGCAAAGTTTTAAAATCTTATTAATCCGCTCATTTGCCGGTGTAATGAAGTAAAAGTTACTCATCGGGTTCCACAGGTACACAATTCCATATTGATAAAATGATGTGGTGCAATTCTGGTATTCATATTGTTCTTATTTGTGTGAATATTTAACCAGTACTTCCGTGCTAACACCTGAAATTTAGTAAAATGTTAACATTTAAAACTCAAGAAAATCAAATCTATGAAGCATAGAATAAATTAATCACGTCAATTTTGGTCAAATATAATAAAGAACATCTGTGCCAAATTTTAAAGATATTCATCTACAAATTACTGAGAGTTATCCAAATAAAAGCTGATAATCTATACTTCGAGTAAAAAAGCAGAGGCTCGCGAATACGATAAATGTAAAACGAATTTCATAAATCTGATATCAAACAAACACGAGTTTCAGATCCTTTTTATCATATAAACTCTAACTAATAAAACAATGAACTTTTAATCGTGAAAATGACCCTGAAGTGACCCTCATCCTGTTTAAAGCACATTAATCACAACTGAACTGAATGAACCACACAGTTACGCGAGACAAAGTAGATCCAAACAGCTGGCAATCATCGCTGAAACTTTAGACCACAGAGACACTGTGACATTTTAAGTACTTTATTCAAATGTTTAATGGAACTGAAACTGAAACATGAAGAGAACGATGGCAAGTGATAAGAAAGACAGAGTTACTTTTTAAAAAATTACATCTAGACAGAGGGAAAGTGAGAACAGTTACAAAAGAAATAACGTCATATATTCATGACGTCACCAGAAATGACGTCACATATTCATACGCCTTGAGGTTTCTAAGGCTTCCAGTCAAAGTATTCGCAAGCAGGGCAAATTTCAAATGCATGTAACGTGTGACATATTATTAAAAAATTATTACACACATTTAAATCGCCGGAAATGGCCCTGTTTATATCATAAATAATTTTCGAAATTCTGAAGGGACAAAAAACAAACAAAAAGGCAATGATTTCCTCCGCTTTTAGACATTTTAAGCTGCCGAAAGACTTCATCAGGATTTGGGCGAGAATGAGGTGGCAGATTAATTTGAATCCGACCTTTAGAATGAGTCCAACAGAGGCAGAGAGTCTTTTTGATCAAGTAATCACTGATTACCAAATGAAATATTCCTGGCAGAATAATGACCCTAGTAACAAAATACGGAGGTCACCGCTGGACTTTAATAATTTGTTCATTTGTCAGGTTCAGACCTATTTTCTCACTTCGCCTCTATTTCGAAACTTGCTATCTCTCATAATGATTCTATGATTTTAGTCTAGGTCTGATAGAAATAGAGAAGAACCTGGACGCCCCTACAGCATAAAATGGATTGATCCGCGGAGAGAAAGCGAAATCTGCAATGGAAATTAAAAGATACTGCGTTATCAGACTTTCATTTTGATTACGAGGTATGCAGGCATTACTTATTGCTATTAATCATTATATTATTATGGCAACAATAATAATAATAATGAAACAGTCTACTTCATAATTTAACAAGGGTTCTGGGGTAAACTTTTGTGAGGTTTATATTTACACAGGTCCTAGTGTCTAAATTCCGAAACACAAATTGCTGCAGTTAAAATCTGACACCGGGAAAAAAAAAAGTTGTGTGTTGTGTTGCCAAGTTAGCCATTTATAGTTAAACGTGGTTAGGATTGTTTGTCAAAGGATGTTTCCTTAATATTCGCAATATCATCACTCTCTGATTATGATTATTCTGACAAACAAGCTGGTCCTTACTCCTGGTCAAAACCAAATGTTTCCCTGATATTTAGCCGAGTCAGGATCAAAATATATATACTCAGAAAACTGGTATCCAATGAAAACCCATTTTTTAGGTTTCCAGGATCAAGCTGGACTGTCCATCTTAAGTAATTTCTATTATCCCAGCTCCTCAGGAGCTGAAGTGCTAAAATCCTCTTTCTAGCCTCTGTAGGTTCAGTTTTTTTTTTTTTTGTATTTGTGGAGCAAACCCAACCTTTTAGCAAGAATTCTCATCATTATGAAAAAAAAAAAATCACAAGCTCAAATTTGTGACATCGGGAACGCAGCGAAGAAGCCACAGAGGCCAGTCAAAAATTCACAAAAGACGTATGGTTATTTGGAGTTGTGCCTTTTGAGTGTTTGGAGAATTACGTTGTACGGGTTAAGAAGTAAAAAATTAAAAGAAACTTGACAAAAATTTGAAATGATTTTTCCTACTACATGACCTTTGAACGTCACAGCTGCATTGTTCGACATTTAGCTTTCGCTAGCCGTCAGGGTAGTCGATTCGAGTGACCATGTATTCTCACTGGATGGTCAGACGCTGTGTATATTGACAGGCACACAGGCTAATGTGTTTAGGTGTTACGCAATACACTGATGTTTATGATGCAGTGACCGCATAGTAGGCGTACGCACACTACTATGATTTGTTTTGACCACCCTTTGCTGCAAGCTTTCCTATCCGGTCAGTGAAGAGGTAAATGCACTAGTGAAGAAAACAACAACAACAACAACAACAACAACAACAACAACAACAACAACAACAACAATAACAACAACAACAACAACAACGACGACGACGACGATCACAGCAACAACAACAATCACCGCAACAACAACAATAACAAAAACAATAACAACAACAACAGCAGCAGCAAAAAAATCCTTTCCGCAACTCTGTCTTGCTCCCTCTGCACTGAGAGAAGTCCATCCATTGCTGTGCTGGACACAACGGCTCATCCTCCTGTATGATGTAATAAGACAAAACGTCAGCTGTGATTAAGCTGGCCAGAATAACCCAGCCCGACCCCTTTCATCGTCATGCCACTCGCTTCCTCTGTTGTCTCTGTCCACACCATTTGAGCTGGTCAGTCTCTAAACACTTAACAACAGAGATCTCTGAACCTGGGACATGTACGTTATCAGGCTCACTCCTCCTTTGCCTGAGTGATTTTTTTTGTTGTTGAGATTTTTGAGAAACTGAGCGCTCTCAACCTTTTGCTCAAAGCAATGCAATGAAGCAGACGTGGCTTAGGCTGTAAAGTTGGGATATAATTACACTGTTTTAAGAGGGCAAAAAGATAAATAGAAGATTTTAGTAATATGCGCAACTCAAATCATACCCCAGAAAAAAAAAAAGACTTAGGGAGATGTGGACATTTCAAGATCTCCGTTTATGGAGCATTCCTTCAGCACAAGTTCTCATAAAAATTTAAAAAAAAAATAGAATAACAAAACCCAAGTTCCGGAACTAATAAAGTTATTTTCGTGCTCCTTGTGCACAGAGCAACTGAGTCTTTGCTGTGCCGGACACAACGTGTCAACTTCCTGTATGATGTAATAAGACAAGACAACAGCTGTCATTCTGACTGGCCAAAAGAACCCATCCCGACCCCTTTCATCGCCACGCCACGCGCGTCCTCTGTTTTCGCTGTCCACACCAAATGAGCTGGTCAGTCCCTAAAGCGCTTCCGGACGTCTTCCTGCTGTGATCGCTGGCTGTTTGGGCCGGTTTTATTGCGCGGTGTTGGGATAAGCATCCTCGAAGAATTGTGGGATCGGCCTGGGGTTTAAGCAACTGAGCCCCAGAATTAGGCCCATAAATCCTCCCCGTCCCCTTGACAGTGGTGATTGGAAGTGAGAGGTTCATTGTGTGACATTCCTATGCAAACACAACCACCAACTCTTCTCCATCAACACTATTCACGACTATGCAGATATGCAAGTAGCCTTGAGGTTTCAGTGTTTGGTATGTTCGTTTATTTAGTGATCTCACCTTACAACTCTAGATCAACGTTCCCACCTCTTAACGGGGGTTCACGCAGTTCCAGTTTTTGTCCGCATTTCGACTGCGAAATACTGGAATATATTGCTGCGCAGTTTTGATGCAGCTCTTTTTGGGCTGGACGTGGATATTACACGCCAGAACGCAGAAGTTTTGCATTAATTGTTATCGTTCCAGTCTAAAGAGCGAACGAAACTAGGAACCCTGTGAATCTCCCTTTAAAGGTCAGTCAAAGGCACGTTGCTCCTCCAAAATATATTATTTTGGCTCACACGTCGACACATTCCAGTTATTGTGCATTGTCATAATTGGAGCAACGTGTCTTTGACTGAGCGTTAAAGGGAGGTTCACGGAGTTCCTAGTTTCGTTCGCTCTTTCGACAGGAACGATAACAAATGCAAACATCTGCATATACTATACTATACTATACTATACTATACTATACTATACTATACTATACTATACTATACTATACTATACTATACTATGCTATGCTATGCTATGCTATGCTACGCTGCGCTGCGCTGCGCTGCGCTGCGCTGCACTATACTATACTATACTATACTATACTATACTATACTATACTATACTATACTATACTATACTATACTATACTATACTATACTATACTATACTATACTATACTATACTATACTATACTATACTATACTATACTATACTATACTATACTATACTATACTATACTATACTATACTATACTATACTATACTATACTATACTATACTATACTATACTATACTATACTATACTATACTATACTATACTATACTATACTATACTATACTATACTATACTATACTATACTATACTATACTATACTATACTATACTATACTATACTACACTATACTACACTATACTATACTATACTATACTATACTATACTATACTATACTATACTATACTATACTATAAAGAGGAGAGTTCCATTTGCATTGGATCTGAGCATGGCAAGTCTTGGATACCAGAATACTCTCACCACTGTTTCGTTGTCATCTGTAAGTTGACCTAGCTTAGATCATACTTTTACAGCAGACGATACGAGTTATGAAGGCTCATAATGAGTTGAATCTTGTATATTATTTTCAGATTCACTGTATATCGGACCTCAACAATGGCAGGTCTTAGTTACCAGAGAACCTCTCGCCAATCTCCATGTTAGAATCGAATATTAACAGCTCTGTTTGAAGCAATGGTGAGAACTCACCCAGCGTTTCTGACGTGGAGTCAGCAGAAAGTGACCGAATTTCCGTACTAAGTTGCCTATACCACTGTTAGCACAGACGGATTGGTGAAAATTCAATAATGACAAGATGTTTTGTGCGTCTGTTTCCTTCTCTTTCTTCAGTTTATTTCTGTGATCCACAACTTCCTCTCTGTGTATATGAGTCCTTCTATTGTCATCACTATCATCATCACCACCACCATCACCACCATCACCACCATCATTGTAATCTCATCATTATCATCATCAGAGCCACCAACATCACATCTACCTCATCATCATCATCACCACCTCCTTCATCACCATTACCATCATCAGGGCCATCACCACTACCACTACCACCACCACCATCATCATCACTATTTCTTTCAAACATTTCTCTTTTTTTAAAGACTTGATTCATAGCTCTGATTTCTACCTTAGTTACATCGGCGACAAAACAATCATATCCATCCGTGCTGACGTGAGCTTAAAAGGTAATTTAGATAATATGTAAATATTGGGATCACTTTGTTTAGACATTTAGACCGGTTTTGATCTAGCAGTTTCTGATTAAGATCCCGCCGCTTAAACTCTCGTTTCGGTTATGATCCCGCTTAACCCTTACACTTTTTTTTTCTGTGTCTATGAAATACGCGTATTAACATCACCAACTGCAACAATTTGTTTTTCGCCTATGATTCCGATCTAACTAGTTAAATAGTTTTCTTTTTTCTTTTCGACGAGATTGCTTATGTCCGTTACCAAAATAAAGGTACAAGTGTTCCCGTTGCAACCCGCTTATATAAACTCGCCATACTTTAACAGGGCCCAGATATGTCACAAAACACCATTAACCCAATCATGACCCTTCCCACTGGAGGATACTCTTTCTCCAGGGAATATAAAAATCAGCGCATCTCTGATTTCGGCACTTAATTACCCTCTCAATCCTGGATCGTTAGCAAAGATCCCTCTCCAGCTAAGATCTCGCTTTTCTCGTCTTTCGAACACTGCGACGCAGGGCCTTTATATTCCAATATACGACGCTCACAAAAAGTAATACATTTTTAACGATTCAGGCCTCTTCTTGCTATGAATATTGTTGCGTATAATCTCGGCTTTCTTTTACAAACTATTACGCAGAATGCAACATAATACGTCGGCGCGGACGATCTGATAACGGATAATAAGAAATTGCAAGCAGCGCCAGAATGAGGCCAAGGTCGAAGGATCAAATTTTCATTGATTTTATGCAAGAATGTGCCTTAAAAAACATACGTTGATATAAAAATGGAACAAAGCAGGATTGAGAAAAATGGGGATGCGCAGGAGACTGCCGGTATTTCAGCCTGAATTTAGACTAATCCTTGCCTTAAACCCGTTCTCTACTTCTCCTTCATCTCACACAAACACTCGCCATGTGCTCTACAACCCACACACAGCTTGTTGTCCCAGAATACCAGCTTTCTGCTAGCACATCGTCCACATCTGTGTCTGGTGGGATAATCATCCACACGCAACACTCCAGGGTCTGGAACGTTTAGTAATGGCAGTGGTGGCGGTGTATGATCCATTTTTGTTTTCTTCGGGTGGGGCTTAAGTGGCTGTGTTTCCTACTGGGTGTTCAGGAAGCAGAGAGGGTGAAAGACGAGACGCCCATGATATCATGGGCTAGCGCAATCACATATTATGCATATTAATCGGAGAACGCAAGTCGCACCTTGATACCCATGAGATAAAAATAACATAGGGCTCAATGCCTTTCAAGCCGACTGGACAAATGTATTTTTTGGACTGTGATAAGCTGGAGTAGGTCTCCCCTTGACCAAAGTGCACCTGCGATCCAGTAATGGAGAGTCAAAATTAATTTTAAAAATTTTTGTTTTGGCTGGGCTGAAAACAGTCCAGCCCCAAATGAAAACTTGAAAGACCGCAGGCTTATCAACCAAAGCATGCTGACTGGTCCTGTCCTCTAGTACACCGTGGTGAACAGTGGATTACATTATTCATGCAAGAGAAGCTTATCTATCATGGTTTTCAAAAAGGGCACCGTGCACTTGTTTTTCTTATATAACGCCAAAGATGAAGTAACGACCGAGAGAATGGTGGGGCTCAGCCGCACAAGCCTTTAATGATGCACCGCCCCTGATCAGCAGGAACTTGAAACGGCCAAGGACATCGTTACGGCGAACTAAATGAAGCAAAATGTGTGGGCAAAAAAAAAAAAAGGGGAGTAATCTAGTAGTCTTGTTGCTCATCAGATCTGGGTTCGTTTACGTGGAAAATACACAACCCTCGTCATCTTGAATTGCGTTCGTGACGGGAAAACAAGCTCTTACGTGTGGCCAATAAAGATTTTTCTATCTTGTTACCATAACATGACCATGGGCTACGAGAGTCCACAGTCTGCTACTTCTCTCACGAGCTGCAGAGGAACAGTGAGGAGGAGTGGGTCAGATAGAGAAAGAGAAACACTTATTGTCTTGTAGTCGGTCAAAATGTGACCTAAGTTGTTTTTTGACACCATGAAGATCTATCTATCTATCTATCTATCTATCTATCTATCTATCTATCTATCTATCTATCTATCTATCTATCTATCTATCTATCTGTCTGTCTGTCCCTCTGTCTGTCCGTCCATCTGTCTGTCCGTCTGTCTGTCTGTCTGTCTGTCTGTCTGTCTGTCTATCTATCTATCTATCTATCTATCTATCTATCTATCTATCTATCTATCTATCTATCTATCTATCTATCTATATTCTGTCGTTCCCCCACCTACCACAGTCATGGTTTGGGTTTCAGTGAAATAAAAATGTTAAACTTGTTGGCATGATATAAAAGCCTGTCGCAGGTGAAACAAATTTTAACCTAGAAATATTTTAATCCAAGTTATAGTCGTGTGAAGTGAAATGGGATCAACTCATGGCATGGAATGGAGAGACAAACCTGAAAAAAAATCGTGATCGAAGAACAACATTTTACAATAGAAGTCATCACATCTAATCTGCCTCACAAATACCGCAATTTAGCTCGCAAATACTAATCTTTCGCCCATAACAAAACGATATTTTTGTGCACAGAATGAACTTTAAACTTGATTTCTTCAACAAAAAGAGATTTCATATCTGATAGCCTCAATCACTTTTAGATCTTGGTATCTCAATTACCAGTCTAACGACATAAGCCTAATTTTGACTGGCTGCAAGCCAAATAGGGGATGATTGGATGAGATCACAGAGAAGATGGCGTCGTCGTCGAGGTGGAAAAGGGCACTGGAGTACAATGGCAGGACGAGATGACCTTAATATGAATCTGACTTCCATTAATATAATGGAATAATCGTCCTGGAAATGAAAGACGATCACACTAGTGTTAAGAAATGCAGACAAACAGTAGGGCATTGTGAAGACATCATGGAGAGATAATACCGTAGTATTTGGTCAAACCTGATATGGTGACCACCTGTATATCGCGACCACTTGCCAAGCCACAACATCTTAGGGAGAATCGTTATTATGTTTTTAATAAATTAATCTCCAAATCTCGTCCACCTGCATAACAAGACCATGACTGCCCTTTCCTATGTCCCAAATAATATAAAGATAAGGTAATAATTTTGTTTCAGGCGCTTGCCAGTTAGCTAGTCTGAAATCTCGTAAAGTCTTCTCAAGAGCTGAAAATGTTTTATTTTAGTTTGAAAAAACATTTTATTATTATGTTTTTAAATATGAAATTCATTATCTCTTAAACTGCGATCAAAATACATGTACACATTGATGTGGGAACTAGAGGAGAAAAAGTTGTCTTTAAATTTTTACTTTCAAAATCCACTTGCGGAATGTGACTATTTGACTACGGCCACCAAGGTATTGTACATATTGACTTGGAAGAAGGGGAGAAAAAAATTCTCTTTAAATCTTTACCTTAAAAAAATCGACCTGCCTAAGACGACCAGCTGTGTAAAGCGACCAAAATACATGTGCATGTTGACTTGGGAATAGAGGTTAAAAAAGATCTTTACATTTCTACTTTAGAAAAAATGAACCTGCTTAAAGCGACAATATATCTAAGACGATTAAGGTACATTTAAACGGTGACCAGTGGCCGCATGCATAATCCATACGTTAGTTAACGTAATGCATCAACCACGGTGAACACTACTGATGTTTTGGGAGTTTCCCATGGTTACCGCAGTGCGTTAACTAACGTAAGGATTATACAGAGGGCTACTGGAATCAGAGGAGGAATGGAGAATCCTCGTCTGTGTGTTTGTGTGATGGACTGATCCTTGCCGAGATTTAGACTGAAACACTCATTGCGAGGCTCCGCCGAAATGTATGAGATTATGCACCTTCGAAGGACCGTCTCCAGCCAGAATATTGCCGGGTCAGAACATTTGTTCATCATAGGACACCACGCTCATTAAGCTTCCATCTAGTATTAATAATCTCATGTGGTCAAAAAGCTACTTCAGTCTCATTTCGACCTGCTGCAAGACATAATAGTGTAGCGCATTCCAGGTGATAATTGAATTCAAGACAAACAATGCAAATTGAAAACAGTGGGACAACATTATGTGATATAAATAGAAGATAAAATTGAAACAGAGAATGCATTAACGGAGAGACCCATAAACTGCAGCGAGCAATAAATTACATTTCTCATGCCATTACGTAGTAACCTGTCAATGTATACAGGATATTGAATGATGTTTTCACGTCTTTTGCATTATTTAATTACCGTGGAAAACAATTTGCCCGCGAGCAAAAGGGAACCGTATCTGGAAATTGAAACTAAAACTCCTCAGTATATTTTCATGTCGCTCAGATTTTATGGCACCAAAAATAGACTACAATTGCAAGATCACATGACAGAAAGAGTAACAATTCAATCACGAAAAGAAAAAAAAACTGACTTGCCAAGCATTTCTTCCGTCTTTGACGAAAAGGTTTAACTTTGCCGAAACTGCTTTTAAGAAATATGGTATGATTGTGATTGAATATAATTTTTTTTTTTTCAACAAAAACTATTGTCCAATTTCTGTGACTTAACAAGAGCACATGTAGTTCACAAAACCATATTTTTGTTTTATTTAGAGATTAGTAGACTTGGTAAATCATGAAAATGAAACAAAAAAAACCCCCAGTAATTTTAGGGGGCGAAAAACATGATAAGCCTTTTTGTCAGAAGACATTAGATTTCCCCTCAAACTATGACACAATAACTCCAGTTCTGGCTGATTGTATTGTTTCATCCTATAACGGGCAATGTCTAGGCCTTTCAGGTAAAAGATGATATTTGCTCTTACTCCTAATTTGAGCCCCTGAGCGAGTCGTGGAGTCATGATTTAGTCTGGGGAGTTGGATTTTGTAATGAACTACCAGGGGCAGCGAGCCTGCTACCCCCTGGGGAGGGGTCAGAAATATCTCGAGTTCAAACACAATAATGAAATTTGCGAGATATAAGGTCGACGTCTCTGAAGTGTTTAAGAAATACCAGCAACATCACAAGAAGGTTCCAACAGGTAATCACATTTTTATGTTGCTTAAACAGTTAATTTACACGCCCGCCCCACCCTCTTTTCAAATATAAAGAATCCAAGATCGAGATCTACGTCATCGTGGAAAAGAATCACAAACGTATCATGACTTTGGGCTTTTAAAAACCACGACAAGAATACTGTTAGCTTAAGGCATGACTGACGACAGTTTTCATAATGTTGTCATTGCAGAAAGAGAGAGAGAGAGAGAGAGAGAGAGAGAGAGAGAGAGAGAGAGAGAAAGAAAGAGAGAGAGAGAGAGAAAGAAAGAGAGAGAGAGAGAAAGAAGACTAAAGAGAGACAGACAGACAGACAGACAGACAGACAGACAGACAGACAGACAGACAGAGACCGAGACTGAACTAGAATTTTTTACTTTAAATTAAAAAAACTATACATCCACATCCAAATAATAAGATGTAAGGTCTTTTAAAATAAAACTCTACAAAGTGCAAGGGAGTGTTTCTTAAGAACAGGAAGCGCACAAATACAACACGCTTTATAATTATTCCTACAGCCTCGGTCTAACAAGTAACACACAAACAACTTCAGAATGTAAGTTTGAGCAGGATAAAAATAAATTCCCATTATTTTCGGGCAACGCCCAGTCGCACTAAAACGTCCGTGGCATGAATTAAACAGCAAGCCACGACCCTACTCACACCCGCCTTTCACACTCATAACCGATGCAAAAAACAGATCTCACAGCTGCCTCTTATGTATCGAGTCGATCTACACTTATATTCATAAAACATTTCAAGGTCTTCCTCTGGTGCAGTTAGTGCCGCGATGTAGGCCTAAAGAACAGCGTCAAGACCTCCAGACTTTTTATAGATGTAATTCGCTACTCGTACAAGATTTCCAGGAGATTCTGCCCAGCGAGTAACTTCTTTTCGCTTTAGAACACTCACATACACACGCACACAGACACAGGCACAGACAGAAAGACACACACACACACACATACACACACATACACGCACACACACGCACGCACACACACACACATACACACACACACACATACACACACACACACACACACACACAGAAAACACGCACACACACAGAGAGAAAACACACACACACACACACAGAAAACACACACACACACACACACAGAGAACACACACACACACACACACACACACACACACACACACACACATACACACACGCACGCGCGGGCGCGCACGCACACACACACACACACACACAAGGGAACAAAAGAGAAAGGGGACAGATTTCTGCAATTTAGACTTCTTCTGAGGGCTACAATAAAATCCCTTACCCCTCTGTTCTCCGAATACACATTTAGCCCAAAGCAATTATGAATGAATGAAATTATCTTTATCAGTCACTGAAAGCTGTTTTTGGGGCCTTGAGACCCCTGCGTTTAAGAAAAAAAAGTGTAACAAATGTAGAGATATATAAAGTCCGTTATTAAAAACGACGTCATAAATATTCAGAAGCTTACAAGACGTAAGTATTGTGGATTTACTTCGCTTCAGATGTTCGGATAGATGATTAAAGATGTAGTCCTTAGAGACACACTATGCTCCATAGACAAAGCAAACTATCCCATTTACGAAACAAACTGACGCCAATGATTTTCGATCAAAATGCTCGTTTATATATCCTCTTTTGTCCTCACTGACGGCTAGGATAAAATACTGGGACTTTTGCCAAAGGCAGTGTTACTTAAAATAAAATTCCCGTAAAAGTAACATATTGTTGCTGACAGCAAAATTAATACCAAAGTTTTCCGTAGCTGCCAGCGTTATTGGTCGGAGAGAAATATATCTGAAAGGGAAGGTTTTGGTGGGTTCAGTGGGCTTTTAATGTCAGACAAGATGTCTCTTAAAGGGACAGGGGTAATTAGTTAAGAAAAAGCCTTATTAATCTACCTTATTTTTCCATAAAATTTAAACTGTGTATGATTTTATTTTGCCATACAGTTTCAGAGAAAACACCTCTGGACTGTCGAGATTTTCACCTTTCTCGAGCCGCCATTATTCCTGCTGGGTGACATCATAAAGCGAGACAAGCTAGCAGATATTTGGTCCATACGGTTCGCAAATGCGTCTGCACCAGTCGTTTGCTAGCTTTTCTCGCTCTAGGACGTCACACAGCAAGAGAAATGGCAGCTTAAGTAAGATGAAAATTCCAACATTCCTGCCGTGTTTTCTCAGTAATGATCAGGCGAAAGCATGCAGTGTAAAGATTTTGGAAAAAATAATGTGGATAATTTCCTTTGTTTTTTTTTTTTTGTTAAGATTGTGAAGCAAATATCTTCCCCTATCCCTTTAAATTTGGAGGTGGTTGCACATTATATCAGTCTGGCATCAATATGTTATCCCGAAGGTAAAAGCGGCACAGGATTAACTTAGACAACAAGGATACTTAAGTAGATCTATTTCGATGACAGTGAACAAGATGATCATGCAAGAACTACCGCGCAGTTAAAAGCGAGCGTTTTAAACAGCTGGTTTACATTTCGTGTGGTGTCTGTATATAGTCTAGAGGACATTTATGATATGGTGATGTACACACATTTTATTATTTCTACTCTAAATAATCTAGCGTTTAATGAAAAGCATGGCATGATAAATGTTTTCAAAACTGACGACTGTTGTACTGTGAATATTATATTATCTAAAGTCTAGTGAAGGGGAATGCTTTGTCCAAAAACAAAAATTCTTAGACACGGAATCATATTTTGTAGACTAGATAAAATATTTTTCACATCTGACTGAAAAAACAACAACAACAGTCCCATAACTCTGGAAATAAGCTGGTTTTCCACTGACTTCCAGTTCCGGAAAACAATAGTCAGATTATAACTGAATAAGAAATACTAAAAAGAGACGCCATTGAATTTTACATAGAAATTTGAGGCGTAATTACTGTGATCATTTACATCAGTCTTACTGCTATCATGCACTCATGGTCTTTGCCAGGTGAAGTTATGAGTGTACAGTGTACTAATAAGACATTGATTAAGAGTGTCCTTTCTAACTGGAGAGACTACTGTGTACTTAACTCTGGCTGCCCGTGGCCAGTTATGAACATATCTATTGTAACCCATTTATAAGCTCAGCAGCAACAACGACAACAATACCATCACCACCACCAACAACAAATCGCTTAATGTGCGCTCATGCAGTTGAGGGTATTGCTGGCTACATTCTGCTCACTTGCTGCACGATGGCCTTTTCAGTGTAAAAATAAAATTCCGTTTTGCCTTCTCAGCCAAAACAACCAAAAAAAAAATCACGTCAGTTGTTTACTGTGTTTAACGCTTGAGAATGTAAACCTTCAAAATTATATTCAAGCCGAAAACAAACAAACAAACAAAAAAAACCAACAAAAACAACAACAACAAAAACAAAAGTCAGCCCAGAACATTCTCGAAAACACCTGTGAAAATATCCGTGTATTCCTCGTGTTGAAATTCATAACAGAGAGCCGTGATGGAGAATTTAATTATGGAAGCTCTGTGAACAACGTTTGTGACAGTGAACTTATTATATAAGAATATGTGGCCATAACTTTCAGCCTAAAAAGACATGATATACAAGTGTGTAAAAAACTTGGAAAAAATCTTCTACCCATATTTTAACTGTATTTCACAATGTTCTGCATGATTAGAAATATTCTTACTTCTCCAATACTGAAGCACAGAAAGTCCTAAGCCTGGAGAAAGAAAAAAAACAACCTTCACCTCTTTTGTTAAAAATAAGCAGACATTTTACAGTATTCTTGGTGAATGCTTTAGTTTCTCCACTGAAAAGACAGAAAAAAGGGCGATTTATAGCTCCTTTAAAAATATTATTTCTTTGCTAAAAAGCCTATCCTTTTCCGCTAAAAAGACCATTCAATCCGCTGAAAGGGAAATTATCGCATGCGGTTGATCAACTCATAATTATAATTTTTGGCTTATACAGCACGCGTCAACGTTTTAACTTAAAATGTGGGGTCTGCCTTCTGCATTAAAAGCCGTTTGAAAGAAATAATTACAGTCATATTTGTCCTATGCATCATAAAAAATGGCAGTTGGAGCAGTCTATCTCTGAAGCCTTCCCTCAGCATTAAGTAGTTGAAGAAATATCTAAATGGTCATAAACTTGNGGTCAGAGAGGTCGACGTCACTTGATGGCGGAACCGGAAGACACAGAGGTGGAATATTTATGGAAGACCAACCCTTTCCCCTTTCCACCCATCTCATCCCGCGAAATTGAACATCTCACTATTGGAGTGAACTTTGAGTGTCTCTTCTCAGTCATCCTCTTTTGGCTGGGTCCAAGTGTTGATCCCTACACTTCAGCAGTCGTTCCTCCGCCCTTACTGAACGTGTTGTCTGGTATGAACCATGAGATGAAATGTCATGATGATAGTGGATGACCTCCTAACAGCCGTGATAAAGCACGAGCAGAAAGCAATTTAGAGGATGACGCTCTCTGGAGTGTTGTCAGGTCCGTAGCGACGAAAGCGCCCTCACTCCATTTCTCGCATGAGGTTTGGAAAGCACTGTCTTTCCGATGCGTTGTGAGTTTGGTCAAGAGGTGCGATTCAATTTTGGGAAACATAAATATAATAGTACGAGCTGCATCCTTGAAGTTGTTAAATATTTCTGTAAAACCACTTAAAAGACTGTTCCTAATTCCAGAATGATTAAAATTTCTTTAGCAGCTAATAGCATCCACCAAGCGTATGGAAATTATTGCCTAATATAATATATCATAGGATTATCACCTTTGCCCTAAAGCTAAAACAAACTGAATGAAGAAAGTAGGAAGGCAGAGTGATATGTGCACGTGTGTTTGTGGGTGGGTTGGTGGGGAGGAGTGTCCCTGGAGTGGGTGGAGGTGGAGGGTAAATAAGTTGAAAGTTTTCATTGCCTTAAACATTTTGCAAACATAACCCACACACACCCCAATGAATTTCCCTCAAACCTCAGATTTACATGTGTTTCACAAAAATAAAAAAAGGATGCATAATTATCTGAGGCTGTATTCATTAAGGAGGGGGTACACACAGTTCCAATTTTCGTTGCTATTTAGACTGGTAAATATTTGGAAGTCTTGCTGTGCAACTTTGGCGCAGCTCTCTTTGAATTTGACAAGGACCATTGCATGCAGAGTGCAAAATGGTGCATTAATTATTGTTCCAGTCGCAATACGAACGAAAATTGTAACCGCGTGCACCCCGCCCCATCCCTTAATTTTAAAGAGACAAAGGTAGATATTTGCTTCACAACGTAAAAACTCCACATTATTTTTTGAAAACATTGAACCACGTAATTTTTTTACCAGTTTGACTATTTCCAAGAACACAACGCTGGAAAGTCGATATTTTCACTGCGGGCCAGCCGCCATTACTCGTGCTCTGTGACGTCATAAAGCGAAAAAATGCCAGTAGATGATTGATGCAGACGCATGTGGAAAGTGGACCAATACTCTCTGAGCCTATATCTCTCTCTGACGTCACGCAACACGAGAAATGGCGGCTCAAGCAGGGTGAAAATCGTGACATTCCAGCAGTGATCTGGCTGACGGATAAATATACAGTATGCATGTAAGGTTTATTAAATATGCGGACATTTAAGACTTTGAAGCAAATAATTACCCCTGTCCCTTGCATGGCCTATCTCTCCAAAAACTCAGATTTCTTTCTGTGAAGCTAACGTCCCTGGCACCAAGATTCAATTCGGAAACTGGAACCCTGGTCCTCATGCCCTACGACCCTAGACCCACAGCTTTCTATGTAGTATGGTAGTGACGTGCGGCAGTATTGTCATCGCTGACGGATTGGCCTGGAGCCAGGGTAATCATAGCAATTTCTGTCATGCCTGTTGCAAAACTAGCTTGGCTAAACATAGACTCTAATTTCAGCATGGTGTTAAATGTCATATCTGATGTGAGTAAACATAATATTGTAGCCTGTGAGGAAAATGATTGCTGTTAAGGATTCTGGCGTTATGATGTTAAAATAAAAAAAAAAATTTTTTCATACATTGGTAATTTTGAAGTATCTTCTGTGCAAGTTTTCTCTCACAAACTCATCTGGGAAAGCTATAACGCAGAATGTTGTCTACTGGAAGTTCACAGCACAAACTAAAGTGGGCAAATGAAAATTTCTCACCATGACGTCTGCACCTTTTTTCCAGCATATCATTCTGCACATCAAAAAATGCTTTACCTTGTCACACTCACATAACAATGGAATAGGGCCCCCTTTTGTGAGTAGAGCCGCAATCTCTGAAGTGCTAAATACCCTGTTCTCAGCTGCTGGGCCATGACATTAAAAAAATTCTTAATAAATTCAATTCTTGCTGCCGTTGTTATTATTGTTGTTGTTGTTGTTATTGTTGTTGTTGTTGTTGAGACAAATTTCCTGTGAAGGGATAAATAAAATTTATCTTATCTTATCTTATCTCATCTTATAAATCCTAGAGATATTAAATCTCAAACGTTTCCATCGAGCAATATTGTATGTATTTGGATACTTTTGTGAATAAGGGTGGTTGAGGTAGAGACAATTCTCTTTTTTTTTTTTT
>JAWQUT010000199.1:1273637-1294579 GCA_033807755.1 Ellobium chinense | reverse complement strand
CCCCCCCCCATTCCCCCTCCCCTCCCTCGCCGGGCCCTGGCAATCTCGGGCCGCGGTTATAATAAAGAAAAGTGCTGCCGGCTTTAAGTTTAATAAGCGCGATGCAGAGGGGTGCTAGATGCACTGGCAACATATCACCGGGCGCTAGGAAGGAAATCATAATTGAATACCTTGTACCTGCAACAGTGTATATCTAGGCGACAAGCCGCTTGCAAAGTCTCTGACAGTATTTTCATTTCCCTTCTCAACCCGATTGGGAAACAAGCTTGATTAGTTATTGATTATGCTAAGCATTTTATTCTTCGGCCACAACCCGCCGACACAGGCCGTTGAAAAAATATAAAAAAAACCCGACGCCACTGTTTGTGACAGTTAAACAGTCGGCATTAAAAGCATGAGGAAGACACAATGTGACAGAACTAGAAAGCCGCTACCTATTTATAACCACACTTGCCTTAACTATGCTTATTTAATGTTGTGAGCTTTCAAGTCTCTAAGTCTTGTTTGATGGGACAGTTCTATCTAAGTCTTGCTTCAAAGCCGGGCACTTTCCCTTTGTTGCCCTAATCCTGGAGAGCGCACTGTGGAGCTATGCTGTCTGTAACAGCCGTGACCTTGTGAATAGAAATGGAACCGAAGACGTTGTTTTGCTAAAGCAATTAAGTCACAAAGCGACCCCAATCACTTCCAGCTGCCCGTGGATAGATTGACCAACTCCTGTAAAAATCAATAGAAATGGCCATTGAAAGGCCCAAATTGCAGTGGGGATTCTAACAATATCGTTGAAGGCCGATTCAACACTAGGAGCTCCAACGCGGATATTTCTCGAACAATACAGGCCGCGTTTCGGACTGGGCCGGAGACAAAAAGTGACCAATGGTCAACGCTCACGTCTTAAATGAGATTCATGACTCTTCCAATGAGTTTGGAGACTCAAAGGAAAATCCCCCTCCATGCATTCAGAAACAAAACGAAGCGGGTGTCATTGCTAGTGCTAACACGTCTAAATTTGCACATATGGTAACACGTTTAGAGGTTTGAGGGCATTCCTGATTGAGAGAGAAAGAGAGAGAGAGAGAGAGAGAGAGAGAGAGAGAGAGAGAGAGAGAGAGAGAGAGAGAGAGAGAGAGAGAGAGAGAGAGAGTTATGTCTGACTCCAGTATGAGGTGACTGAGATTAAGATGGACTAACGGTGTAGGGATGTTTCGACATGTTGCTGATTTATGATCTAGCCATATGACTGGCACTTATTGTTATCTCTGAATAGGGGTTTCACTCTGAGTGACATTCAAAACAATCGCAGAGAGAACGAAAAGTTGTGATGAGGATGGAGATTATCTGCTGAAACTCGCTGTGAGTTGAGTGTTAAGTAAGAATCAACATCTTCTAACTCAGCCGACATTATTTTCAATTATAATTGAGAACCTGCGCATTGACGATGGGATCTCTTATATCATCATAAGAATTACATTCACTCTATTATACATGTTGAACGCTTCTTGAGGTACATTCATCAACGGTGTAAGAGATTCCATCGTAAGTGCGCAAGCTCTCACATGCCATATTCTGAAGCCCACTAGTTACAGGATTGTCTTATACATGCGTAAACAAAATATAAATTCGCTGCGTGCCAGTCTAGAACCAATGCAGTCGAGCTTGTTGGTGCAGATGCATAGGTGTCGTAGAGCACAGCTATAGCAGGAATACCCGGGGAAATTTCTCCCACAATGCGAATAACGCCTCGGGAAATTGTTCACAGTGATTCGCACTTGATGCTCGTAAGGAACCATAATATTATTCATTGGGTATTCGAGTACGCAGTAGTTGAGAAAATCAACCGTGTGGCCAAGAACGAGGTTACTTAATTCAAAGTCAGATAACCTCAATAGTTAATTAGAAACAAACATTAAGCTTTCGTCAGAAGGAAGTTTTATTGATCTAGATCGAGTTTAAGTGTTATATTTATGTCAAAGCAACAAAAGCCAAATATTAAATAAAAAAGAAATGACAGTAAAAATACTTTAGACACACACTAGGAATACTATTGTTAGACAAATGTTTGTTTCTTTTTTCAACTGTAACATAACCATTACAAGCAGATATTTGAAATTTACAGCACACAGTATTTTTCTGCTAATGCGTGCTAAATTTCAGGTGCATACAATTTGATGTGTTGAAAATATTAAACTTTGAAATGTAAGAATCTTTCCTNCCCACCCCCTAATTCGATCTAGGTATTCGAGAACTTCAGACCAGACGCAGTTTATGTGCATGAAATTTGTGAGTTTCCAGGGCAGAGTTACAATTTTTACCTTTAATTAACTCTGCAAGCATCACTCAGATAAAACCCACTAAAGTATTTCAGTTGTATTTTTTACCACGAACCTTGTCATCAGCAAATGCCTCTAGTGACGACTCATCTGAGACTGAAATTTTAACAAGTTCGGAATTTTAAAGTTCCATGTCATATAACGAGAGAGAGAGAGAGAGAGAGAGAGAGAGAGAGTTTAATATCTGAATTCCGTATCCAAAAGTCTAGACAGTAAGAGAGCAGTGTATAAAGATTTGAGAAATATGAGAAATCAGGCATACCAGATGTCATCAACAGATGTACCAATGTTTTTTTTTTTGCCCACTTTTCACTCTTCAGTTGATAAAATCATTAAATGTACAACTGTATTACATACTCTCTACATCATTGTACATGTACCTTTCCCTGACCTGTATATCAAAATATTAAGGGAATCTACAGAAAACTGGCAAAGTTTTAGCGACTTTTGTCTTCAGTAACACTCATCCGAGAAACTTACATTAAAAATGAAATTTACTATCCCGACCATAAATAACAGTAAAATAACAATCAAATTTGTAACCTTTTCAAGGCACTTTGAATGCTGAAGCCGGTTTAACCTATAATTTTAAGCGAAAAGACCAGTTTTCATTCCGAGGTCCAAACAAAATATTTCTTAGGTTCTCAGAAGTTGTGCCTGGCTTTACGACAAAATATTGTTACGTTAAGATGTTGACTACATTCTTATACTTGTACGCATTATCTTTTCATAATTTGGGCTGAAATGAAGATCTTCACTTTGTTCAAAATCAGGTTAAATTCACCTCGATAAGTTTTACATTGTCATATCAAAGACGTGGTACGCAACATACTCTGCTAAGAGGACAGTAGCGTCAGATACATAATAAGATCAAGACAAGAACTTGTCGCGATTCCACCTGTTTGCATTAAAGTACAACAAAATCATCTGATCATAATGAATATACGGCACATAGAACAGAATCAAAACACTGGTAATCATATGTATGCTAAATATTGAATACTATTCGCAAGGTAATTCGTTTCGATATCTGGCTTCACGGTATCGTGAATCACTTATTTGCACACTACGAATACAAATACATTAAACGTGTGACTCTATACGAAGATTAGCTCCCTTGGGTCACATCCACTGGAATTGTGGTATTAAACCATTGTCGTAAACACGCCATATTTAGATAATTCTATTAACAGATCCTGCATAATATTATGCATAGCCTAAGGGTGGCAGTCCATCACTGTGTCCTTATTGGCGTTGCTCACAATATTTCATGCGGTGATAAAGTGCATGTCATTTCAACAAACGCTTCTGAAAAGCCACACACCCATACACCCATAAGTGACACATGCGCCCCCCACCTACGTCCATCCACCCACATAATCCATTCACTCACACACCTACACACACACTTCTACGCTTCAGCTCCTTTAGGCAAGAGGTAACCCACGCAAAATTGTCTAGCAAATAATATGTCATTATTAATTCCCTACAAGTGTGTTGTCCGCTCAGTCATAATTTTGTTAGGCCATTCCCACTGACCAATAACACAGATGAGAATAAGCTAAGTCAAAAAAAAACAAATATATATACATTAGTTTGAATGGAGCCAGTCAAGTAAATTTGTCTCGGTTGAGCTTCCCCCTCCGTCCATGAAAACTCAGCTGGGACGTCATGGCATTTGGAAAGAACAAAATTTTTAGTGTTAGCGTATATACATTCCTTATCTCTTGGAAAGCTTGAACCCAAACAGGGAGTCTGTATTTCACGTCATATAGGTCAAGGAAGCAACAAATCCATTGCGACCGCCAACAGCATTTTTTTTCTCCGGAAGTAGAGTGAAAAAAGTGAGTTGAAAATAAAATTCCACCAGATAGTAACAACCCTATTGACCTGCACTGATTTGCGGATGTGTAATCTTCTAGAGTTCTCATGCTAGCTCAGTTCATCAGGCTCTGAAAATAATTAGCAAAGGGAACATTGAAAACAATGAGATCGATGTACAGCGATAGCATCATAGCAAATCAAGCTCAAACAACAATAAAACGGACATACAGTGATAGCCTCACAGTCGACTGGCCACAAGAGCAGGTGGGAAGACAATTCGCTCATACGCTTCCAGTAACTATATCACATGCGCCAGACAACGACTTTTCTTACATATTTTTCATCTCCCGATAGATCGATGAAAAACACATTTTTCCAATCAGACATATCCCTTGCTCGACCAGGTCAACAACTCTGATGATTTATTATATTATCTTCCTCACCTTTGTCCGTGGTCTGGGATATTGGACAAGGGACGGGATGACCAATGTGTCGCCATTATAAATCTTTTCACCCCGCTTCCCCAAAGCCTGTCCATGCTCAGGATTTCAGTCATTTCCATGGAAGTAAAGTCGATGTCGAAAAATGTTTTGCTGCCAGTCAAAATGTGGCTAAAGTCGCTTTTTGATTACATCATATTACTGGTATAATATGAAAGCTTAAATTGTACTATCCCGAGATGAATAAACAAAAGAATCTTTAACCTCGCATCATCCTGCCCGAGAATAGTTCTGAGAAAATCGTGACTGAAAAACAATTTTTCACTATAAAAAGCTATCTAACCTGCCTCACACAGACTCAAATGTATCTGCAATTACTAACCATTCTACCATAAAAGCAATAATTTTGTGTACAGAAATATTTTTGGCTCGATTTCTGCAGCAAACAAAAATTCTATATTGGATAACTCCAGTCGCTTTTAGAACCTGATATCTCAGTTCCTAGTGTACTGACAAAAGCCCCACTTTAACTATCTGTAAGACAAAAATACTGTCCAAAAAAAAAAGAAAAGGATAATTTTATTACTCTAATATCGCTCAACTGCTAGATATTTTGTGGAAGAGTGGGACAATATTTTACGGGGTGGTCTTTGTATTTGATAATCAGTAAACACTGTCAGAGAGTTGTGTGCCCCTTACTCTAAAAATGACCACACATCAGCAAGTTTAAAATGAACCTGAAATAATTATGAAACAGTTCATGACACGGTGACTACTCCTGACAAATTCACGAAATTTTGTGTGTGAGTGAGTACCAAGGTAAGGTATAAAATGAGACGATCAAAGCTTTCCGGCGGTCATTAGTTTTGCTCAAATCGCAATGTCCCACTTAACTCAACAGCAAAGAGACCAGGCTACTGGCCGTTTACAGGCAGGCAAACGGCATGGTCATGTTGTAACAACTTTAATGTGTCTCAGTCGACGATTAGCCATCTTGCTGATTGATTTAATGCAATCAATTCAACCTTAGATCGGCTCAGAAGCGGAAGGCCAAGGGCGACAACTCACGTACAGGAGCGCTTTATTCATCTGAGTCATCTCAGGAATCGCTTCCTATCGGCATCGTTGATAGCCAAGACAATTTTTGGCCTAAGGAGAATATCTGACCAAGCTGTACGGAATCGAAGATGCCAGGCAGTCATTGTTGCAGATGGTGGTCATGTGCGATACTGACCTTTCCTGAGATCTTGATGTATTATGAGTCAATGATGAAAAGGTCATAAATGGATATTCATTTCACTCTGTTTTTCATGTCTGTTCATGCTTTTGTATTGCATGACTTTAACAATCACTTTACTTTACCTGCTACAAAAATATGCGTTACTTTTTTTTTGGACAGCATAATATCAAAACTGTCGAGTAATTCTGTCCAGTAGTGAAGCTGTGAAAAACGTTTGGGCTTGAAATAATGAATTTAATAAATTTAAATTTCATGCCAAACATTTTCTCAGGACTTATAATGTCAATACAGCCAAGGAAGGACAGGTGAAACGGGTTCAGAATGATAACAAGAAAACAACAGAACCAACAAGAGCCAAATTAAACTGAAAATAGAAACAAAAAACAGTGTGATAATAAGACTTGTTATATGTAGAAAGTGTATGAGATTCCGTTGCAACATGGGGTCCATCGTACTGTAATCGCATACGTTACTACTTTCTCTCTGACTCGCTCTCTTCCCCCCCTCCCCCCCNCCCCCCCTCCCCCCCCTCTCTCTCTCTCTCATCATTCCCCCCTTGCTGCCTCTTTCCTCCCTTCTGTTAAACAATGTAATGAGCACAGAGTCCATGGAAACGTGAAGGTAGGAAACAAGTCAACAGATACATGGTAATCATCATTAATCAGCTGCAAATGAACACAATTTCTCATCCACATAAATGTAAGACATCAACCCGTGACGAGATAGCTTATGAGGAATTCCACATCCCACATCACTTAGACCCTAAGATTTTTCTACCAAACTACATCACCAAATGCACTAATCTTGAGACTAGGGAAAACATCCACACCCGAGGAGTTTTTAATCAAATTAATGCACATTAAAAGGCGTATTTTGTATCAACTGGCCACAGCAATACGTGCAGTTACTGAGGGTATTCGATTTCACACATTCAAAAAAGTGTGCACTAAGGAGCGTATCGATCTTTGTAAATAGGATACACTGTATGTAATCGGAGTCACCTGATCCAGTAGTATTCATGAGAATCAGAGTCAAATTTCCGTGTCAAAAAGGTGAGTAGCTGAACAAGACTCTGGTAATTGTTTGAAATTGTGCATTCACTACATACCATGTTTTCAATGAGATATGGAATCCTCATCAATCTTTTTGTTCTTTTAACTGATCCCAATCTCAATACAGACCGAAGGGCTCATTGCTCGGCGGAGCTTTGCAATTAGCTCCTCGATGTGAATCTCGATAGAGATCAGTCTATAAAACAAATACATTGACGCGGATCGTTTTTGACGTATAATGTCGCATCTTAATGAAGTTTGGAGAAATATAGGACACATAATAACTATTTCACTAGTTTTAATAATTTGTTTGTTTGTTTGTTGTTTTTTTTTGAGTTGTTGAGATTTTACATTTGAAACGTTTCATTGGTGCTGAGATTGCGGGAGTCAATTTGCAAACGTCCTTTTGAGCCATTTAATGAATTTTTCTCTTCAAACCCCAGTATCCTTCCGAGGTGGCCAAGACTAGTCCGCAGGCCTTTGCTCAAATCAAAAGTGTCTACTATGGAGTGAACCTCTTTCAGATTTTTCGCAATTTGAATATCGATGAAAACGGAGTAAACACTTTACCCGCACAAATGCATTTCTAAACGCTAATACAGTAATAATTATTTTGTTCAGGCTGCATTTCATCACTCCTGCGCTGTGGTTTTAGGGTATTTGATCATTTTTACACATTCTGTCCAGATGACAAACTTTATACCCTGCTATTATTGACTTATAATCTTGGACTTTAAACCAATTCGACCCCGGCAAACTGAATAGAGTATATTATTCTACATTTTTTACGTCCCTAATTTTTTGAATTTGTAGATATAAATCTACATGAATTCAGATAGACTAGTATAATCAGTACTTGCCCAAATCTTGGAACAAAAATGATGAAAACGTTCGTTGGACGTACATGTGGAATACCACGTAACACATAAAGACAGGCAAGTCCCGCTTAACGACCAATTCGGAATTCTCACATAATCCTATCCACAACGTCTCAAAAATTTACTTGGATAGATAATATGTAGAATATTTCAGTGTTTGTATTACTAAGCCAATATTTCAGCCTAAAAGGGTTCTGTCCGACTACCAGACCAAGACGCCACTTTTTTGCAAGGGTCACATTTTGTAACTTTAACGCACACGTTTTTAGGGAATGTCTGATGCTGTTAAGGAGAAAAAGAAAACATCAGTTCATTGTATTATCTTTTCCTGTCCCATTCACTGGGTTATATTTTTGTCATACTCATTTCATTAATACAGAAGAGAACATTGTCGTTGATGTTCAGACATTGTGTACTATAAAATGAACCGTTTCCCTTAGGGTCTAGCGCGAGAAAACTCCCGTGCACAGAAACAGCTGAGGAAGATCATTGTTATTATGAAAAACGTTATTGCCAGTATGAAAAAGAACTCTATTACTTGAAAAATAAAAACAACAACGTATTGTTAGAGTAAAGGCATGTCGTTGCGCTAGGCCTCTGCTTGCGCTAAGGGACACGTATTTGGCTTTCTTGTAGCCTGATGTGAAGGAAAACAAAACAATAGTGTTGAACTTCTGTATGCATATACACGATCAGCACAAGGGCACTTATTTGGCCTTCTTATAGCCTGACTTGAAGGAAAACAAAACAATTGTGTTGAACTTCTGTATGCATATATATACACGATCAGCACAAGGGTAAAAGGAGAGCGAAATGAGTGATCCTTAACACAAGCAGAGCCCTGTGGCAACGACCTGCCTTTACTATATAGGAGTAACGTCAAACGCTCTTTTAGTGCACTGTACAATCGGTAAGTGTAAAACAACATACTCAAGACAACAAGTAATTATCATATGAGAGCCGAGAAACACTCTTGGCTTGAACTTGAGGAGGAAATAAAGTTGGTACGCTCATGAGGGTGAGTTAGTTTCAAGAGCATTGCACGATAGTTCGACATGCACTTGTCGAGCTCTGGGAACATAAAGATACTGCGTAATTATGTATAATCCTTGGTCTTATACACGCATTTAAGCTTTAAGAAATAGATATAATTAATGTCTGGTGAATCCCAGTAACTGGAAAGGGTCGTGAATTATGGACACAAAAACGTCTACAGCTGGTAGAACATCATATCATTCACAGTGCTGCCTTTTTATGGCAAACTGGCATAAAAAATAATTCGCCTGTATCACGGTTATGTAGGAGACGCCAAGAACTTCCAAACTGCATCTCTTTATTTTTAATCATTTAATCAGTGGCGCTTGTGATTATCACGTTCAGAAATTATAATAGTTTCGAAAGAATAACCGAAATAAAAAGAGAGATAAAGAATATACATTTAGGTTGCAGGATCCTATTTGGTCAGGAAAAAAAAATTGGACCATCAGGGTCAATAATAGCAGAGTATAATAGCTGTCCTTTTGACAGATTGTGTAGAAACACTCGTCTAACAAGAAGCCATACAGAAAAAGTGATGAAACCAAGCCCTGAATTTGTAAAGAAAATAATTGTTACATGCAATATTTCACAGTAGCTTCAAAGGATTGTATTTGTGCTGGCGTATGGTCTGCAAAAGAGGGCCAAGTTTTTAAACCATTTCTATCTAAATAAAACGTGAACAATGTAAATGAAGGACACCTCCCTCCCTCATAACAAACAGTGTTATTTGAGTCTAGTAGTGGCAACAGACCTGCAGACCAGCCCTGGCCATTTCGGAACGTCTCTGTGGTTCGAAGAGAAAATTTTTAATGAATGGCTAAAGGAGGCTTTTACAATCTGGCTCCCGCAAACTATAGAGAGCTGCCAAAAAGTGGATTTGACCTAATTTGGCATTTACAGTCTTTTTTCTGTCAAATTGCACAGTAAAAATGCCAAACACACACACACACACACACACACACACACACACACACACACACACACACACACACACACAGACACACACAGACACACACACACACACACACACACACAAGCGAGAGAAGAGAAGAGGATCAACAGGATATTATTTATTTTTCTCTCTTACTTTCTGTTTGAAGATAGCGCAATTTCCTGCTTGCTCTCAGATGAACCAGGTTTAGTTTTCAGGATATTCTTTAAAATTCCTGCCTGCCCTTGACATTTACAGTTAAGCTAATTTCTAGGGATCAGAGTTAGAGAATGTTACAAAATGTTACGTCAACACGAAGCTCCAATACACTATCTCCGTATTTATTTGCAATGTTACGTGACCACGTTATGTCACCCACTACAAATAAAAAAAGAAAGAGGAGACAGAAAAATCCAAGTAATTAGTTTTGTTTTACAGGCGCTATCGATTTAAGAAAAAGAAAGCCGACCTGGCATAACACCTGAATATTGAATTATTCATTCCCTTTTGCGGTAATGTTTGATTGAAGGAATACAAAGAAAAAGCGATTGCTGCCAGTCTGATCTGTGACGGAGGCAGTGGGACTCACAGAATATGATATTCTACAAAAACATTAATAGCTATTTACCGGATGTTGCTAAACCCTGTCATCGGCAGAAGACTGACATCCTGCAAATGCAGTGATTAGCACGTATCAACATGCAGTTTACAAGCACAACAACAACAAAATACGCTGGAGGAGAGCAGAGCAGTGAGGTTCACACAGACACATTAAGGGCAGTCTCTGTCACTGATCTTACTTATTAGGGATTAGTTCATCTGTTGATATTTTATTCTGCGGTGGGACTCATAGCTTGGAATGGTGTGCCATATTTTATCACTCTGATTTGAAGATGTCTTATTTGAGAGGGCTGCGTCTGATGTCTGAGGACTTGTGCATTAATGATGGGATCTCTTACCACCCTTTTGCCCGTTGAAAGCTATCACGACTGCATTCAGCACCGATGCACTAATGGAATTATTATGATGGGGAGAGTTTCCATCATTAAAACCCAAGCTCTCTGTTATCGAAATGATGCGTTTCGTGTCATACTTTGAGTGCGATATATGTCAGATTTTATTGGTTGTGATGTAAAATGACTTTCATGTGGCAGAATGTTTGAGATCAGCCCACTTTTTTTTTTTTTAAAATGTATTTGTTCTGCACGAAAAATAGCACAGTACTAATTCAGTAACATAACATTCGTTTACCATCAACATGGAAATATACTTTTCTCAAAATGTTCGCCTCGACATAAAATAATACTTGCTTCAAATCAATATTAGAATATAAGATGACTTAATATGTACTACGTAAACTTTGCAATCAATGGAGTATTTCTGCATAATTTATACCACCGCTTAGAAATCTCCGGATATCTCTTCAATGACAAATTTACGGTTATAATATGTGTGCGCTGATTCTTATTGACATTTACAAAAATGACTGAGTCATTTGAGAGTTTGCGCATTAACGTTGAGATACTTTATTATTGTGAGAATTGTATTAGTGCATCAGTGCTGAAAGCACCTTTAGTAACGTTCAACATGAAGAGTTAATGAAGTTAATTCTTAAGATGGTAAGAGATCCAATCGTTAATACGCAACTTCTCAGTTAACTTCAATTTCCGATTAATAGTGAAGTTAGGATTCCAATTTCTCTGTGTTTAAAATTGTTTTTGTTATTATTTTACTATGGGAGACTAATTTTTTATGATTCATGAGAGACATCCTACTACTATTTCTTTACGTGCCAGGAATATCCCCAAGCATCCTGTTTTCCATGAGGTTGATATAAATTGTGTTTTCACGCTGCTTCAAGGGAGCATGGCGTTTTTTTCATTATAATTACAACTTACAGTATGGCACCGAACTCATTAGGTTCCACCACATACAATATTCGGCTAGATAAGGACAAATACAGCATCAAACAAACATTATGCGCACGCACACACACATTGAAAAAGACACACACACACACACACACACACACACACACACACACACACACACACACACACATATACACGCACAGATACACACACATGAACGCAGTGTTCTCGGTAATCTTTTGCAACTGCAGCATCTTTTGAAAAAAAAATGACGAAAAAGAAAACCTCAACAAACTCCTTGATCCTATGCATCTTCGATCGATCTGTAATATCAAGGCATGCGATGTAACTTCCACGTAAAAAGGGGATGAAAATCGTAATCAAATGAGCATGAAGACTTCGCATGAACTGCACGCTCATTTTTTTAAATGTACATCGATGTCCTCGGGTATAACCAGTATAATCAGTGGCGGCTCGTGACCCACTAAAAGTATCTGTGCAACCTCCCTCCTTCCAGCCTGCCTGAGCTATTTCTTCAACTCATACAATTAACCTTAAAACGTCTATACCAGATGCACGGTTCTTGCTTCAAATAGCTATAACAAAGATATGGTTGTATTATGAGTTTAGCGTATAAGCTAAATTACAAGAGAAATACAAAAAAACAACAACAAGGAAGTTATTAGAAAGTTTAGGAAATCAAGTATAATTTCTTTATATTCTGAGCTAAACTTTACCCGGCATTGCACTTAATGACCAGCCATCACTGACTCTTATACTCATGATTTAATCAGCATTACTCTCTTTATTAGCTCATTATTTCACAAGCCAGCTAACAAGATTAACAGTCTGTTTGTAGCGACACGGTTTCCTTTCATTCCTCCCCTTCCGGACACACAGTGAAAACAGTCGAAGGACTTAGTTAAAAAAAACCAAACCAACAAAACATCCGATTGAAATTTTATCCTACGGGCATGGCTAAGAGTAAGTGTCTTGTCGTTCCCCGGGGCAGGAGACTTTGGGCTCATCCGAGCCGTTAATCTGTCGTGTTTGCAGGAAACATCCATTCAAGCTTGAGGAATTTGCTGTAATTCACGGCACAATTGATCAGCCGGACTGACCAGAGTGGTGCTTCAGACCAACTGGTGGGGCTCAGGAGTAAACAAGCAGTGGGAGAGGTGAAAGGAGAGGGAGCTGAAAAGAAGGAAAAGATAAAGAAGCAGAGGGAAGAGAAGAAGAAGAAGAAGAAAAAGAAGAAGAAAGAGGAGAAGGAGAAGGAGAAGGAAAAGGAGGAAGAAGGTGAGAAGGAGAAGAAAAGGATGCAGATGAAGATGAAGAAAAAGAACTAGCAGGAGGAGGAAGAAGGGGAATAAGAAGAAGGAAAATGAAGAGGAGAAGGTAGTGGAGGACGGATGAATAAAGAGTTGAAGAAAAAGGGGGTGAAGAAATAGAAGTGAAAAGAGACTGGAGAATACGAAGAAGGCAGTACAATAGATTGAAAGAGAACAGCAAATTCCCTGTAATGGAAGAGGAGCACACCAACAAACTAGCAGGTACTCAGGCAGGTTGTCAAACATAATGGAAGGCGGAGGGGGGCAGGCGTGCCGGCAAGCAGGCTGGCAAGCAGGCAGGCAGGCAGGCAGGCAGGCAGGCAGGCAGGCAGGCAGGCGAGCTGGCAGACAGCTACCCAAAGACAGATGATAAACTTAAATTTCTTATTTCCAGTATGTATAGTACTGCCACACATCATACCATAACGAGAAAATTGTAGTATTTTTGAACACAAGCTTTTACAAAGAGTCTGCCGGTGAGTAGACAGACAGACAGACAGACAGACAGACAGACAGACAGACAGACAGACAGACAGACAGACCCTGCCAATCCCAAAGCGAAATGATAACCACTGCGTGACATCACAACAAGTCTTCTCTAAGCGTTACGACGCCTCAAGGAGTGGTCCCTGACAGCAAACCTAAAAACACCTATCAAATCCTAGAGAAGCCACCAAGAAACGCAAATGGCCCTGTGGTACCCCCGGGAATGCTAAGGCTTGGAACACAAAGCAATTACAATTTCTGACTCGCAGAGAGCATCTTAGCTGAATTGCCTTAGGGGACACAGCCACACGCGACGGGGAAGTTTTCTTGGTGTCCAAGAATCTCCGAGAGGAAAAAAGGTTTTTGTCACAATGAAATGTTCTCAATAATTTTACAAAGTCCCGCGGATCCATGGAATTCTAAATAGGGACGCAACGCGTGAGTTGGTGAGATGCGTGTGCGAGTGTGCGTGCGTGCTTGAGAGTATTTACATAACAATCTTGTAGAAAGTGAGAAAGGGGTAAAGACGTCTTGTGTTTAGACAAGAAAGGGAAGAACTAATAAAGGCAGAGAGGGCCCTGCCACATTTTATTTAGCCGGAGAGAGCGAATCCCTTTGCCTGTCTGTAAGTCTGGCAGCCCGTTATATCTTCAAGTATATAATAGGGACGAACCCAGACCGCTCTCCACGAGTAAATTCCAACCAAACTCACTTCCGGTATAAGAAAAATATAAAAAGTAGTGTGGTCGCGTCATCAAAATAATATCGCATCTAAAAGTGAATGATGCATCGGCCAATAAAAGCCAATGTAACAAACCATATCAGCAAATCATATTCCTCTGACAAAGGGATGCCAGAAGAGGAAGAAATGATTGTTGGAGTTCTTAGAAAATGATAATGTCCCTAGATTGTATTTCCCGTCTTAGTCCTACCATTAACCCTGCCCCTATCCTAAACCAGGCTCTAGGCAAGAACATCCTGTTGTATTGACTTAAAACATTGCTGGAGGTACAGAATCGACAAGAGTGCAGTGCATCGCCATGTGCAAAAAAAAAATCCAAAATCCAGACAAACCCAAAACACGTCTCTATTACACTGAGTAGCATTTTTTTGGAAGAACCCTTCCACGCTCTTTAATAATAAGATTTTGTGTAATAAAGGGTCATACTGACCTCATTTCCCAATTTAATGGCGTTACCTTAATAACGGAAGAGACACTGTCACGACTTCCGGCCTGCCTGGGATCAGCAGCTGCGTCTGGTGACTGACAGTGGTACAGCATTGTACTTTAGTCCGGAAATGATTGGGTTGNGGGGGGGGGGGGGGCTTTTGTCACCGGTTGTGTATGGCGAAGCATGCTAAAATTTGGGTTAAAGAGGTCTTGGGAGATAAATTCATTTGCATTATACAGTTTTTCCTAGAAAAAGAAAAAGAAACCTGAACGAAGATGGCTCCGCTTTGCCTGTCTATATACTATGGTCTACATTTCGTCTAGGGGCTTCTTTTCAGGGTTAGTGAGCATTTAAATATCTCTTACATGTCGAACTAAGAGTATTCGTACTTGGTTTGAAAGTACGCACATGTTTCGCAAATCTTCTAATTCATACTTTCTTGGGAAAATATTAATCTGTTGTATAAATGTTTCATCACTTCATTGCAATGTAAAGAGTAAAAGAAAGTGGAGCACTGGAACACTTTGGCTCTACCGAGGCGACGCCACTGATGCCTAGTAGTCTGGTTTTCAGATTGGGAAGGCGTTACGTTCCTCATTTCAGTGACGATCAAAGCAACAATTTGGTGGTCAGGAGCAGATGCTAAATGATGGCCTGGTATAAATAAAGATCAGTTGATTATGGGAGCCACTTGATTATGACATCGTTTCATTGAGGGCTGAAACCTGGTTTCGGGGCTTCATTAATCTGAGTGTTGGGTTTCTTGTCTTAACTAGGTCGCATTCTGAGGGCGATCTTGATCAATGCTTCATCTTAGAATCGCTGGGAGGTTCAGAACGAAGGTGGGGGAGACAGATTACGTCTTGAATACGTGGATCCAGGAACATAAGACCGTTTTTTTCTCTCTACCTCCTGGTCAGCTTCTTATTTTGCACTTCACAAAGGTGGCAGTAAGAGAATAAAAGAAGTTAAGCAATCATAGATAATGTCTGATATCTGCTTGGTATCTGGTAATCGCAGGATTTACAACAAGGGTGGTGAGGTAATTTCGAAGCCGTTATGAGCACCACCCACTATATCCCCACACGAAGCTCCGTTGCCAGATGTACGTGGCCTCTCCTCTCCGCTCCACCCCTACTACATCTAGTAGAGATTCAGAGACTTTTTGACATACGCCCTTTAAGCCTGTCTGTGTTGTTTGACGAGGCGTTGACTCCCCGGAACCCCCAAAAACTGCTCATTCCGGCTCCCGCCATGCGACTAATGCCCAGTGAGCCGAGAGTAATGACGCGAGTAGCGTATGCTCGTGCATTTCCGCTTCGGCCCGGGAGAGTTGCGGCGGCTTCAATGGGCCTGCGACATTTTCTTTTTTTAAGCTTACTGGAGCGCGTTGAGGAAAGGTTATCAGCCGAAAAAAAAAAAAACAAACCGAAGAAGTCTAAGAATGACACAGCGAAAAGATAAGAGATAACGAACTTGAAGTGATCCGTGATAAAAGTCAAGAAACGTGGGTGTTAAAGATTCCAGGGGGATGATTTTAATTATATGTATTCACTGAGGGAATTTGTCCTAGTTTATAGTAATGTGATAAAGGCATACATTGTTCTAGGTTTTATTGATGTGATAACAGTCTGAAGGGCTCAAGCTCAAGTGGCCACTGGATCGGGAAAGTATTGATGTGATAATGGCATAGACTGATCTACGTTATTGTGATATGATAAAGGCATAGATTGTTTTAGGTTATGGTGACATGGTAAAGGCACAAAAGTTAAACTAGTGACAAACAACATCATACTGTTTTATAAACAAGAAAAAGTTGAGTTCTTTAAATTGTTCTTCATTGCACACTTCAAGATAGTGGTTTTTGGTCTTATTTATAATTCCTTAAAACGTTTGTCCTATTCTAAGACTTTGATTTCCCCCCTCCCCCATATAATTTGGACATAAGGGATGAGACAGTATGATATCGAGAAAGGATTTAATCATATATATAAAACAACATGAGATCGTGTAATGAGATGGCTGACACCTTGACAAGGCTTCAATTGGGAGCACTCTTAAGCTGGATAAAACATGTCGTTAAAGAACAGGCAAAATAAAAAAAAGACCACCAAGGGAGGAGAGGAAGATTTGGGACAGCAACCAAGCAGTGAGGCGCATGAATGAGATGGGTGTGGTGAAAGGAGGTGGAAGATACTGCAGGCTTGCTGGAAGAAACAGAGAAGTCAAATGGCACATTGAGCAAATGGTGGCACAGTCAGCAAATGGCCCTTGCGGCTGCTTTTGGCATGAGGATAGAAGTATCCGTGTTCTGAAGTGATGATGTCTCTGGCAACAAGTGACGAGGTAAAAAAAAAAGCCCCAGAAATTTATGACTTAGTAGAAAACATAAATTCATAGAGAAATATTAAGGCATATGTGGCTCTCCCACACCTCTAAGCTAACAGTTTCAGGTATATAAAATTGTTCACCCAAATTTGTAGCAAGGGAAAGAATCAAATAGCCATGTTCCAGAATTATGCTCAGAGAGAGTTATGAAATCTGTCGAACTTGACACAATAACAAAGTTTTTAGTCACTCACATATTTTATAATCATCATCAAGTTTTTCACACAACATTCAGACAACTTTCACAGTTTCACAGGTCTACACCACTGTAACACGAAGTACAGCTGCTAAAATGATCCGATCTCAACAACGCCCGTTCATTTTGCCATTTGTCAGGCAGGACAAGTTTCTTTAAATATAGAAATGATATACCTGTTTAATTTGTCAAACACGTAGACATCTCTAGCTTGGAAGCAAGAGGACAAAAATTTTCGTCACGTCTCGCCGGTCCATTTAATGTCTATGCGCGCAATGAGATCATCTTTTTTTTTTCTTAAAAACATTCGACGAAATTGGTCACCACATACAGGTTCGACCTCTCTCTGCCACGGACTTAATGCGTTCGTTCTATCCTAAGACATATAAGACATATCCTTACAACCTCGACTTTAATTTACTGGACATGTCCATATATTCATTGTTTTGCAAAGTGGCCATTTGCATAATCCTAACGTAGGTTAACACATTGCAGTAACCACGGGAAACTCCCAAAACATAGTAGTGTTCACGTTAGATAACACAGTAAGTAAATTAACGCAAGGATTATACAATGACCACTGGTTTTGCATACGTGACAGGATCTACTAGCCACAGAAATAACTGACAAGCTCCTATAGAGTATCCTTAAATTCCTCTCTCATCAACTAAACTTGTCCCAGATGCGGTGGTGGTGGGTCAATACCTGAATTATTAGGTACTGAGGAACCTGGCCTGCCGTGAAAGGATGGGGAGAAAGAAATACCAAATGTCCATTGAACAATTTTAAATGTTGTGTGTCTCTCTACCTCCTCCCTCTTCCCTTGCCCCCCTCGCCCAATGCCACTATCCACAGGCATAACAACAGCGTTGTGATTCTTCCCCCCCCCCTTCCCTTGTAATTACATCCGCGTATGCAAATTTTGATGACGTCATCCGCTGGTGGAATTTTGTTTCGTTTCCCGACTGGGATTACCAATGACTATAGAAGCACCGGAAATTTTTGTAAAATATTTTTCCTTAATTCGGCAATTCGAAATGACAAAAAATCGAAGGTCATCTTGATGACCGATTTATCTTTTTGTATTCTCACACCAAATTTGAAGTCTGTAGCCGTAATAGTTCGTCAGGAAAATTGACACATATGTCTCCAAGTTGCCAAATATATAATAGATTACATTACTCGGCTTTCATGCTCTAATTATCGAAAGTATCGGTTCTATTTTATTTATGATACTTAGAAGAGGGTAGGCCACAGAGATACTATCTAAAAATTAAAGAAATGGTTGGTGTCTCGCCATCAAATGGCGAAAAGTTCAATGGCGCGATTCAGTAGAAAACACTGCACCACTGACCGCAAAGAAGGGGTATGCTCTGAAGTTTATTAGATAGCATCTCCAAGGCCGATGATAATAACGGAAGTATCGAAATGGTATCGCAACATCAGAGATTTAATTTGGAAGGGGCACTGGAATTGCCGATTATCGAAAATATTGATACACATTAGCAATACTGCCTGCCGCCAATATTAAGACATACTTCGGAAAGGATTATCTAATAAAAGTGCAAATTATAAATTTGTTGCAACATGCAAGACCATGGCATTGACGTCATGTAATCATTAGATCAAGCTCCTCGGGCGCTGCAAGTTCTTTGAACGGTGACCTCTTTTTGCCATAGTTATCCTTTTAATATCTCTATGTCTTTCATGCCAAAAAGAAGACCCATGTTGTGTTCGCGTGACATCATAAAAACGATCCCTTATATGGCAACAGGACAGTCTGTAGCGACATAAGGAAATCTCATATTATAATGGTGTTATCCTGGAGCTAGGCACTCGCTACGAGGTTAGAATTTATGTGGTTCAAGGTTACAGACACACAAAACAATCGTTTACCTTCAAATCTCGAGTACGTTCATCATTCTGCTTTCTGACATTACCCTTGTGGGCAAAAAGAGTGCGAGTCTGCACGCAAACGTAACTAATTTTAATGTCTTTTGACTATCTTGCTTCGACGCCCGTTAATCGTTAAAATCTTATGGCTTTGTGCAACATGAACAGTGTTTTATCCAGAACCTTATCGACGGAAACGTTGGCGGTGTTTAAATTAAAAGATGCGTATTTCTCGTGAGTTCTAACAATACAACCGCCAGTATCACAATGCATCACGCTAACGCCTTCAACCTTAAAACATCTGAAACAAGCGTGCCACACAGTAGAACGCATATTATCTCCACCATGGGAAAATTTAAGCCGACATCTAAAGTCGGTTGCTACTGGAAAGCAGTAGGGAGTTGGATAATTATGTGAATAATTAACACACCTTCAGATGTTGTAGACACCGTGTGGAATCCGGATAAAGGCATGTACACATAACATGATGCGCTCTGCAGACCCAGTAATGAAGTAGTGCAACCAGGCTCATGGTAAGCTTGCGTGTCTCGTTAAAGAGATTAGATCTCAATTCCCTACATTGCAGTGTTACTCAGTTAGCTTAAAATCCTATTAAATTGGCCCTGTAACCAAGATAAGATATTATAAGATAAGATACGATAAGATAAGATAAGATAAGATAATATATGATAAGATAAGATAAACTTATCCTTGTGTCGCTCTGAACAGGTGCAGCACAGCTAATACATTAAACTGGGAATTACATTCATAATCAGATCCGAATAAAAAAAAATTAAATGATTTCCATTCCAGACCAGGATCAATGTTTCTTGTTGACAAACCAACCGACCAAGCGGCAAACAAGCTGGCAAAGTCAAGCGAAAATATAACCTTGACGGAGTCCATGTGTATTGTCTAGAGTTAACGCTGCACTGGTTCCGATATAGCAACGACGAAAGCAAACAATGATAATGAGCAAAAAAACATGTTCCATTGCACGACACACTCACCAGACTCAATTGTTTGAGTCTGGAAGTACAAAGGATGGCGAAAAAGGCTTTTCCCATCAGGTTAACGCCTTTGTGTATAGAGTTTTTCTGGAAACAATAGTCACAGTGCATTACCCCACCAAGCGCAAAGGTGACCTATTGTGATTGGCTTATCAAACCGAGGTCGGCTGACAACAAAAGCCATAACTTTGTTAATGGTTACGTTGGCGTCCTGTTATTGTAGGTATCCCTTATTCCTTTTCACTCTCTTGCGGAAAACTGTGCCTGTCTTTTCCCTACTTGACCTGAGCTCCTCATTTTAGAGTCTGTTATTGTGAATGCAGTCCACTTACTAGATAAGTTTTGTAAGGGCCCCATAAGGACCCCAGCTCTACCTATTCACATTCCTCAGGTGCGCAAATGTTTGCAGAAATAACAGTCATTGTTGTCAACCATAACGTCGCGAATAGAAAGTTTCCCTTTGTGAGCATTGTTCTGTCACTGCCTTTCGTTGTTTCGCAAATGCTCTTTTCTTTAACTTGGTCATGAATTATTACTAACAAGAAGTGGGAACGGCTTAGCGTGGGTAAAAGGGGAAGGATTTAAATAGTGACTGCCCCCACAGGACAACACCTACACAGCAGTTAGAGCCACCTGGAGCTTTCTCATGATTGTATGGCCAAGACGTGAAAACAGGGGTTAGAGCTGCCGGGTCAAGTTTTAAAGGAGCCAGACTAAATTTTGAACCCCCCAATTTTGTATATGCAAGAAATGACATTTTAAAAAAGTGTCTCATCTCAGCCTACAAGTCTGCACCCAGAATTAACCAGGTCCAGGTTTTCAATGACAAGAACATGTGCTTTCCACCCTGAAATTATGACCC
>JAWQUT010000199.1:1259492-1273627 GCA_033807755.1 Ellobium chinense | reverse complement strand
AAAAAAAAAAAATGTATAGAAATTAGATAAAAATTCAAGGCTCAGAAAATAGCCAGAAAGTTGCCAAGGGGCCACGGCGTGAAAGAGTAACCCTGATTCATCAGAATTATGATATAAGGATTGGAGTATGATAGATTGAGAGTTTTGTAAAGATTAGCAAAAGGGATGATTAAGATGACGGTGAGGGTGTGGTGAGATGGACAGTAACACGTCATGTACATTGTAGATTTAAAAAAAACCAGACCACACTTTTGATGATAGTTGGTTAGTGAACTTCGAAACATAACTGAACTTTTGCCAAAATGCATCAACATGAATACCTGAAAAGTTGTTAACAAGGGCGCCCTAGGAGTCAGCCTCGCAACACTGACGGGGATTGATCGAGAGAACTGTTCTAAATGGGTCGAGGAAGCTCTTCTGACTGCAGCATAAAAACAAAGAAATGAGTGTGTGACAAAGTCTGGGGTAGGTAATATAAGACCTGCCGATAGAGAGAATATCTTCAGCAACAAGAATCCATTTGCTCCAGAATACTTCTCTTCTTTCTCCTTCACCCTAGGCGTGAATGACCCACTGGGTATACGGCTAGAAGAAGAGAGAGACGGGAAGAGAAAAAGGAAGAGAAAAGAGCAACCATAGCTTTCATTTTGGAGTGTCCAAACACTGTGATTTAACTGCCGACGTATTTCGTACAAGGAGATCGAGAATTAGGGACTTTTCAAGTGATAGTGTGGACCTTTAGAATTTTAAATTGTTTCCAATTCTCAACTTTCCATACTTCTATTTTATAATTTGGATTTAGAGGCTGATTTCTTTTCAGGTAAGTTGGGAAGGGGGGAGGGGGAGGGGGAAAGGGTTGGCATGTAGATCAAGAACAATACCATGCAAATGCCGCGTTAATCTTCATATTCCATGCTTCTGTCTGGGGCAATAACAGGCCATTATCACGACAACTGTCTAGTATTTCAATATAAACATCTGTCTTATAAATAGATTATGGATAGATAATAATGGTAGTGGGCCAATAGCTGAATTTTAAATGTCGCCATACTCAGCCGTCGAGCTCCAAGTATCGATCTTATCGAGTCTATTTCGATTCTGATACTTACTACCAGGTAGGCATTTTGATACTTACGATATTTTCAATATCTATAAATACTTTTGATGCTTCCAATACTTTCCATATTTCTGATGTTTCTAATACTCTCGATACTTCTGATAATGAATAGAAATTCTTAAGTATCGGAATTATCGATACCCAGAAACGATAGTGCCCATCACTAGCATAATGGTTCCTGAATGTGGAGATAATTACAGAAAGAGTTATTGTGCACTCTTATCTTCTTGTGTAAACCATTATATCCATTGCATGAGATTTGTTACGTGCGATGTTTGCTGGCAAGTTATCATTAATGAAAACAATCCCAATTTTACCCGTTCATAGCGTTCTTGCATTGTTTAAAATTTTCAATGAAACTAATTTTTAACGACTTTTCACTGAAACAACAAGCGACAACAAGATCAATATTAACGTTCTTAAAAGAATTAGCAGAAAAAGAACGTTATTTGCCTCAGAATAAGACAAATTATTCACATAATAGTCTTTGGCTGAAATTCCGGTGCTCAGGCTCTCAGCCGGAGCGGGATCTCAGCCAAAAGTCTAAGGTAGAGAAGGGAGATATGTATGTAGGTCTAGGCATAGAAAATAAAAATGAATCGTAATTATATCTTCTGATCATGTGTTCCACCAGCTTGGACATGTGGCATTAAGGATAGCAACACTTTCATGGAATTTAATAGAAAAACTGTGAATGGACAATGATTACTGTTCAAACTGTACATGCCGGTAACCAGAGTAAATGCCACCGGTGGGAAGGACCATGTGGATGATTTAATCTGCATCTCGTTGCACTGGGACCCATTCATGTAAGCGAGATGTAACACTATATTAGCAGTTAGACCCGTGATCTGTCAACAGAAATAAGCAATCCTGTAGAAAAATATATATATATATTATATTCTCTGCAGGTAGAGAGACCGGGACCTTAAGTGGAATAAGTTGTGGCAGCCGGGATGGTTATAATGCTTATTTTACTGTATAAAAGAGAAAAAACACCTAAACTTAGTTATTGGATAGTGCGGCATCGAAACAGAAACGGAATATTAAGCGGGACATTAAGTCAGACATTATTGTGATATTAGCTGCAAACCTCTCCTCGGAGTCTATCCTAAACTGGAAGCTAGGCAATTCAGCGACTGCCGTTGCCGAGAAAGGTACATAGAACGAATGTATTAGTCCTTCGTCAGAAAGTCACAGAGCTCTATATTTGAACAAGCTTGTTCAATATTATTACGTTCCCAGATCCTTTCATTTTGTGTTCGGAGAGCAAAATATATGGCTCTATTTTTACTCCTGCATGCACAAAGTCTATGAAAGAGCAAAAGTAAGAGAAAAGATTATGGCTATAACGTCCTTTAATTTCAAGGTGGAAAAAAACAGGCTCTGTGATATTTCAAGAACGAACTGATCATGGAATTACAGTTTCCATATCCGCGGCGTGAAAGGTAAACTATCATCTTCCCCCAGCGGCCGCAGGTTTGCACATGGGGAATGTCATACTGTATTATATAAACCGAAGCCAAAGACAAGCAAAAATGTAAATGTCATTAAGCCATTGCAGGTCCATTGGTTGTTCGTTACAAAAGGGTTTGATAGATATGCATTGTATACATATGTTACCTTTGTAAAAATCTCTCTATTTCTGACATACAAGAGAGCGAATAAACAAATGACTTGGAAGAAGGAGAGAGGCCATTATGTATCATGTCCATAAATTATGGCAATTTTGAGTGGGCTTAGGGTGAAAAGAGGGCGGGAATACCAGGGTTTAAGAAAGAGGTTGTAGAGTGACGACTTCTCAGAGATGAGGTATCAGCCGAGTGATCGTTTCAACAACTCTGCTGGAATGGATACCAGACATGACTTTAATACAAAATATGTTGTTGAAGTGAATGAATGCATGAGTGAGTGAGTAAGTGAGTGAGAGAGCGAATGAGTGAGCGAGTGAGTGAGTGAGTTAGTGAGTGAGTGACTGAGTGAGTGAGTGTGTGTATGTGTGTGTATGTGTGAGTGCGTGTGTATGTATGTGTGAGTGTGTGTGTGTGTGTGTGTGTGTGTGCGTGTGTGTGTGTGTGTGTGTGTGTGTGTGTGTGTGTGTGCAGATATGTGTTTGTGTCCGCGAGAGACAAACCTACAATAAACAAGCAGCGAATGCCGTTGCCGCGCCAAGAATCCGCACGTTGGCGACACAAGACCGTAATTTCGATTTCAGCAGCTAGTAGTCAAGAGAAACGAGGCAACAGCTTATATATTGTCTAGACCACTTTTACATTCTCTTGACCTATTCTGTATTCTCAAGACTCACTCTACACTCTCTCGATATTCTACATTCTCTTGACATATTCTATACAAAAGTTAACTGTACAGTACAGTGCGAACGCTTTGACGAATCGCTATTGATATTATAGGCAATCAAACCTAGAGCTTGGCATTGCTCACCTTTTTTTAACACCTGGGCAAGTAGAAGAACGTGACAGAAATAATTATATGTTTCTCCGCCTGATACCTATTATGTCGTTCGTCGTGACCAGAAAAGAGGAAGACATGATTATTAAGTGGGACAGTGAAGGTGTCAACAGAAGTCGCTTCAAAAAAGACACTAAAACAACATTGACGCATCTGTTGTCTGAAACCTACAGGCACAAGTAACAGGACACAAGCTTAAGAACAAAAGTGTCTAAAAACTGGCTAATGACGGCGATTAGACTGCCAGAAACCGTTATGCACACATCTCTGGTTAAATGGCTACACTTAGGTACTTGTTACAATGTTTCCGGAAACAATATCAATGCATTTTGGACAACTCCACAAGTGCTCCTTTCCCCAGCTCATAACCTAGCGATGATTTCTTCTACTACTTGTCCTTGTTGCTGTCTGGCAGTGGATGCTTCTTGTGCTTCCTGGAAATTTACAGCCTCTGTCCATGTATGACAAGAAGACGGAATTCGAAATTCTAACCTCATCCTTGAAAAGGACGAAATAGAGGAAGCGGCATAAAACTTGCCCATGTATTATTAATAGAATTTTGCATCTTCTGTGAGCAGATATTGACACTAATCCTCCTCTATCACATGTCAAGCTGATTGATTGTTCCGACCGAATTTTACGTACAACGTATTCGAAAATAGCGTGCCACGCCCCCGGTTCATTCTTATAATATATAGATTAGTTTCAAGATGTCAACATCCTGCGGTAGATAATCATTAAATCATGATAAATCGCCAAAGATTTTAGGTCAAAATGTACCTGGCATTGGGATTATACCTATACGAGGCGTAGACTATAAGTTACTTTATTGATGATGTTTAATTTTAGCATAATCGCTGCACTCGAAAATCGAGAAGTTCATCTGGCAATGGTAAAGTATTCACACACGATCCTATCTTTGCAGCTTATTCAATATCGAAATCAATAATGGTACAAGTCAGTCCGTGACCCGGCTGTTGCCTATAGGACATTTTTAATTATCCCCGTGACACATCACGGGACGCTCACGAGATTATAAGCCACACTGATGTCTTATATTACAGTCTCAGCATGCACACGCAGTTCGTCAGCTCTTCATGCAATGTATTTAAATTATTTACAGTAAAATGAAACAGGGTTGATGACAAAATAAGGGATAGTCGACGCCCACAAGAGTGGTAGGAACTTAAGTTTGTGACACCTATTAGAAGGGCAAATCACTGATTGTGTACAACCCAATTAATCCGCTAATCTATAAACTCCCCCTTTTTTGGGGGCCCTGCCAGCCAGTGTAAGGGTGTAGAAATGTGTAAAATGATCTGTGATCTAAATAAAGCATCCAATTTTAAAGTTTCAGGTACAATTTGAGCCTTCTAGATAAAAAATATAAAATGTGTGGACCTATGTATTCGCAGGCGGTCAAAACCAGCCAAATGAAAATTTGGGGACCAAATCAGAATTTGAGGTGATCTTTTTCAAAAGACATTTGTGAAAAATTTTGGGCGCTGACCCCCCTTTTTCTTCCCGTTAAAAAATCGGGCAAAAGAAGTACTTTAACCTCCATGAAAGAAATTTCCCCAAATCACAGTGGTATGTTTAGAATAACGCAAAATGTTAATAGTGCCAAAAGAAGAAAAAAACAATAGGTGTCAAAGACCTTAATTTCTTCCCAAAAAAAGCTAAATAATGTTTTCAACGTGGCCAGACTAACCGAGGCCGGACCCCCATATATGCCTAAAAAAAGACCAAAGCTGCCCCCTTTATTTTTTTCATTAAATTCGCAGCTCTGTTTACCAATAACTATAGGCATTACTCAGTGATTCACGTTTCTGAGCCTCGCATGAGGCCTTGGCAACTGTGAGGCTTGTTTGTCCTGGTTGGCTGATTGGCAAAGGTGAATTCTCAGGAGTTGGTTGAGCCATGAAGTTAATTAAAGGCTCTATTCACTCTATTAGAATGCAGTGTCCCTCACACTATTTATGTATTATGTCATTTAAGACCTTCAAGTGCAAACATTGCACAAATGGACAGTGGACTGCAGTTGGTTCAGTACTGAACATTTCGGGGAAGAAAGTCATACAACTGCCACGCTATAATGATTCAGAGGTTTATATTACAGGTGATTCTTCTATAGCTATTTGTGAATCAGTCAAAAATGAAGTAAAAATTGGAACATTCATTTACCTCGTATGAAATTTGTTTTATAATGCCGTAAAATTTATACATCTCATTCATAATATTTAACAGCCGTGGCTAGTCGCCGCAGTGCAGCGCCCTGGTCCCCTTAGCTCTTATCAATTACTCATTCACATTAAAGTGCGGCTCCAGAGCTAAGTGTCTTTACCAAGTACGCCACAACACAAACCGCTTAACTTTGAGGCGAACGCACAAATTTCGGAACTTGACAGTCCTCAACTTGTAAGAACGAATCACCAACCGCCCGGTCATGCTGCCCTGTTTTAGTTGCCAGATAATTGATTCACAGAAGGTTAAAGGTCCAGTCAAATGCACCAGACTAACTTGACAAGCTCTGTCATTTCCAGAAAGTCATGTAAGACATAATAATATTCTTTAGAGTGTTAAATTATTTATGACATAAAACCATATGAGATTAAGAAGTGAGGGAGAGAAGTAGCTGGCTTGTGGCTTCTTGCTTGCAGGGAGTCGGGAAGGCGGGGCAGGCAGGCAAGCAGGCAGTTATAAGGCAAGAAGACAGGTAGGCGGAAGGCAGGCAGGCAAGCAGGCAGGCAGGCAGGCAGGCAGGCAGGCAGGCAGGCAGGCAGGCAAATAGATATATAGATAGGCGGGCAGGCAGATGGGCGGGAGGAAGGTCAGTCAGTCATGCAGCCAGGCAGTCAAGGAGAAAGAGAGGGAGACAAGCAGACAAAAAGGCAGNGAAAGTGAAGACGAAAACAAGGAACTGAGAAGAGGAAGAGAAAGAACGAAAAAAATTAATGGAAGAATAAAGCAGAAAGAAAAAAAAAAGAAAGAAGAAACATATGTTCGAGAATCGGTGGTCACTTTCCAGATGTGTATAAGAGACAGGGTAGGCAGAGGGCAGACAGGCAAGCAGGCAGGCAGGCAGGCAGGCAGGCAGGCAAATAGATATATAGATAGACGGGCAGGCAGATGGGTGGGAGGAGGGTCAGTCAGTCATGCAGGCAGGCAGTCAAGGAGAAAGAGAGGGAGACAAGCAGGCAAAAAGGCGGAGGGTGGGCAGTGAAGCACAAAGGCAGGCAGGCAGTCAGGCAAATTAGCGGGCGGACGAGCAAGCGGGCAGGCAGGCAGGCAGACAAACAGTCAGACAGGCAGGCAAGCAGGCAGGCAGAGAAACAGTCAGGCAAGCANCAGGCAGGCAGGCAGGCAGGCAGGCAGGCAGGCAGGCAGGCAGGCAGGCAGGCAACCTCTAGATGTCTGAATACCTCTCTGAACAGAAAGTGACCATTTAGTCCCATTTTGATAGAGGAAGATAAGAGTATGCCTCGATGAAATATGACGGAGCATTTCCTCATAGTAAACTCCAGTCTATGAATGCAGTGATTCAACAATAAATGGAGAATGACGTCAGACAAAGAGAACTGACGTACGCTGTTCACACCCTGAGAGACAGCGTATTGCTGCTTATAGCTGAAGGGCCTATATCATCATCAACATTATCATCATCATCATCATCATCATCATCATTATTATTATTATCATCATCATCATCATCATTATTATTATCATCATCATCATTATCATCAAATGTTCACATTTTCTGTTATGGCCGGTAGGATGATGTGAAATGTCAGACCGATTTTAAGGTTTAATTTGCCAAACAAAGATCGATCGCAAATTTATAGTTACACAATAATGTGAGATTAACGTCCGCTGTTTCAATTATCCATGATCTTTGAACTCTTTAATTACTCGTAACAGTAAACAACATAATTAGCCCTGGCTTTATAGTTTTGTTTGTCAAAGACCAGCATTTTGTATGTCAACCGGCGTAGCCGAACGTATCTTGCTTGTGATTTATGATAAAAGAATTATCGTTGTATTTCTCTATATTATCGTTTTCAGTGACAGTTGAGCTCCTGATTTATTTCGTCGAACCTACGGCATAAAAACAAATAATCAAACAAACAAACAAAAGACGAATGCATGGCGACCTCATCATTCATGGATTTTTTTTATTTTTGTCTTAGGAATAAGAGAAAAATGTAGCGTTTGATGTCTTTCTCTTATATTTTATATTAAAACTTGTTGTACAAAGTCATCTTCATCATCACCATCATCATCATCATCATCATCATCATCATCATGATCATGATCATCATCGTCATCATCATCATCATTATCCTCGTCATCATCATCATCAACATCTCCGTCATCATTATCATCATCATCATCATCATCAGCAGCAGCAGCAGCAGCTCTACGACCTTTACGGAGGAATAAACTCTCTAGGGTGAGTCCCTTGATATTCTCTACCCAGAACCCTGTCCTTAACTCTGAACCGAATTTGTCATGGGACAATCCAAGACCATTCCAGAAATTGTCCGAAGATCTAAGATGATGCCTATAGAGATTCTGTTGTGAAGTGATTTCGTTCTATATCGTTGAGGAACAGTTAGGTTACTCTGTATTCGTTGTCTCCACGAATTGTGTGGATGCAGCAAACTCTTTGTTTGATCAATTTAGATGTTACGGATGAGGAAGATGTGGGAAGGGAAGAGAAAGAGAAGAAGTCTGCGATCAAATCCATATTTCAGCTGTCATAGGGTTTTTCCACAACAGACATTCCGTCAACCGCCAATCTGTCCACCGCCAATTCCTCGATGGACACTTCGCTGAAAGGTACCTGCATCGAAAGGACACTCCATGGAAAGTAATTTTATCTAAAGGACACTTCGTGGAAAGCAATTTTATCTAAAGGACACTTCGTGGAAAGACGTTTTGTTGAAAGGACACTAATTCTAACACTTATAATTCCACGAAAGACAGTTCGTTAATGAATGGCCAAATTATTTATTGAACCGCTAAAAATGAAATCGGAATACATTGTGAGGATCTTATGTTAATACAGGCACGTGATTGTCCACTCAACGAAATATACGTTCGACGAAGTGTCCGTCGAAGTTAATGTCCATGCGACGAAATGTCCGCCGACGAATGACCGTTGACGAAATCACTTTCAACGAAATGTCCGGGCGCCCATTGCAGCTCAGTCCTCAGTCCGTGTTTTATTAATATTTCTTTTTACTCACTGGACTGAAACCAACAGCGGAGAAACACGATACCAGTTGAAAAAAATCCGACAAGAGTGGGCTAACATTTATCCCAGGAGATTTTGAGATACTCTCTTAAACCGATTTGCTGCCCCTTAGCAGTTCAGTGTAAAGAGATTATCTGGGCCAACCTCAGCATCTGTTGTCAAGTGACAGACTGTCATCATACACGAAGGACTTAAGTTCGCCGAGGGGTGTCAGAGCTCTGGATAGATTAAAGCATCAATATATCAATATCATTATGCCAATCAAAGTTACTAGTAGTGTTGCTACGCTAGCTACTAAAGAGTCATATTTGGCTATAATTCAACTTCTTTGGCGCTCTTTTTAAACGCCATGACTACTTGATCACTTTTTGGAGCTGATCTCTTTCAGATAGAAGCGGATTAATTCCATTGAAAACTTATGCTAAGAGAACTTCGAATATACACTTCAAGACTAAAGTGACACATCTTGTTTTAATTAATGCTTTTTCTTGGTATGTATTATTTTCGAAAATTTTACTTTTCTGTACAGGCGAAAATATTTAACATTTTAAAGAAAACAATAGGCTACATTTTAGACTCCTTCTGAGTTTTGGTAGCACATTGTTTGGGGGTTGTATTTCAAGTCTGGTTTAACGCCTTCATAAATTCTGACCCAGCAACGCTGGTAACCAGCCTCGAAAGCCCGGGAGTTAAGGCGATGTTGACGGTTAGGGGATCTCGAAGTCCATAGATGGTAATAAAAGACTTCTGTTTGGTATAAATCAGGGTTGGACAAGTTCACCAAAAAAAAAGTTCAAGTTCAGTTCACTACGGAAAAAATGCCCTAAGATCGAGTAACCCACTTCTATGAAAATTTAGTGTTTTTCATATCAGATCAGTTCCTCTTGTTTTGGTAGTTTGTATTAGGTTCTGGTTTTCGAAGTAAATGTGAACAAAACTGAAATTTTAGATAGAAAATTAAAGTCACACCAAGCACCCAATATAGCCACAATATAAATCCGGATCAGCTCGTCCAATAAGCTACTAAGCTCAGATCAGGTTTACGTAAACTGAGCTTAAGTTCGGTTTAGACAGAGAAGCTTTAAGACATGGAAATAAAGATTCAAGATTCAAAGTCTTTGGAGTCTTTATTAGGCTCTGGGCCAATAGCACAACTTCAGTACTCAATCTATATCAAATCAAAGAAATTGAAGACGAAAACAAGGAACTGAGAAGAGGAAGAGAAAGAACGAAAAAAATTAATGGAAGAATAAAGCAGAAAGAAAAAAAAAAGAAAGAAGAAACATATGTTCGAGAATCGGTGGTCACTTTCCTTTCTCGCTACTTTCTCGTCTTTCATGCAAGTCACGTGGCTTCTTGCTTCCGTTCGTTTTAGCGATAATTTCGGTTCAACCTTTTCCATTTTAACCGTTTACTACCACATAGGGTAAAGTTAAGAAAAATAACTTTGAGTTTCCGTGACGAAAATGTGATTATGTGATTATTCAACGAAATTCCAGAGCCCAACCAGTAGCTCCACAATCGTGACAAAGCCTGTATCATAGAATCCCGTGTTGCACCATCGTTTATTGTTTGGCTGGTTGGTAGCCTAATGCCTATAGGTAACTGATTTCATTAGCAGGATAAAACGATCTTTAGGGTAAAGTTGAGATAGGTTCAGAGTGAAACTGGTATCGATTTTGAATCAGTTTCGGAAGTTGTCCACATTCACAAGGACATAATGATTTTGCAGTTTACTTGTAACCGACCTTCAGTGTCTTTGGGCGCTTGAGATCAGGGATAGGCAGAACTGAGATCTTATGAACGCAGTTCGTCACTGTAAGTTCTGGTCATGTAAACTTGACCCTGGCTTAATAAGTATTATGAACGAACTGATCTTGATTTGAACTGTATCTATTTTGGGTGCTTAATCTAAAGTTTAATTTTTTACTTAAATTTCAGTTTAGTTCATTTCACATCTACCTCGAAAACCAGCACCGAATGCCGATTTCTAAAGACGGGAACTGATCTGATCTGAAAACTACTCAATTTTCTTAAAACTAAACTGAACGTGATCTTCTAAGTGATTTTATCCCCTTTGTGAACTGAACCTAATATGAACTGACTTTTTTTTGGCGAACCTGCTCAACTCTCCTTGGCTTCATGGCTTGGCATGTGTGTTTTTAGCAGTCAGAAACTGTAAATCTTGAGGCGTCTTCACGCTAGCTTAATACAAAGAGAGTTAAATGTCTTTTTCACCCTTTGTGCACTTGGGAAGGGAATCCCATAGATTTTAAAAAGAAATTAAAACATGTTAATCAAGGAATAAACATATAAACTTGATATGGGGGTTTAGTTGTGATCACTCAACCGCATGATTCGAAAGCCTGATTTCTGGTGTTAAATTTTCGTTCCAACAAATGAATGGAAATTTAATTCAAAACCACATCCTAAATATCCATGTTGCATGTCGTAAACATAATCTTATTTCATGCAAGAATGAACACTTTCAGACTGTTCTATTTATGATATGAAATGTGCAACACTTTCGATAAGTAAATCAGAGCTTTGATGGAATGTTATAGCACAAATGACTAAGTGTTAAGATTTCTAGATGAGAGTCATAAGAATGATATTGTCACGGTTAAAACAAGAGTATAATTGTCTGCGATTAAAGAACTGAATTTGCTAAAGAAATGACCAAAAAATAATAAAACCAACATTTTTACCTTTGAATAGTCAACAGGGGAAATAAATTTGCAGAGGTAGTAGCATGTATTGATATTTCTCCTTTCACTGTATCTGGTCAGTCACATCGTAAGATTTGTCCGCAAAGTGAAGATTTATGGCAGAGGGAAAGAACTGGAAAGACAACAGATATTCATGCAAATTGGAATTAACACCATCTCCATTACTCATACAAAATATGTGTCTGAACGCAAGATTAAGCTAAAGAAGGAGACATTATTACATAAACAAAATTATCATCAGCTTTGTCTGCATAACAGTGTAAGGGCTCGAGTTTTTTTTACATCGAAGTATACCGATATAGTGCTATTATGAAGTTTGGATCTCATAATGCTTACAAGCGAGGAGTGAACTCCACCAGTATAATAATGATACATTTCCATGCATGGTACCTGAAAGTCGAATATTCTTCATATTCTGGGGCCTTGGATGGAGAGGAAATTTCCGTGAATGACGAAATTTTTTATATGTTAATGATGCTTTATGAATGCCACGTTTACCATTACGATAATTTGATTATAGCGATAACAGCGTTCCGTAGAGCCAAACATCCGTTATGTTATATTGCCCTAATGTACCGGAAATATCTGTCTTTAATGGCCGCAATATTCAGCTGCAATAAATATGACTGTCGTTAGGGGGAGAACATTAGCATAATCTTAGCTTTGTTTTGTTGTATATTACTCGCTTGACTCACAAACACACTGCGGAATGTGCAGCAGATGGTCGAGCCAAATATAAACATAATATTTGTTACTCCGTCATAAATATGTTACGGATAAAGATGTCACCGTCTTAGAACGGATAAGCCTTGTGTTGACTGCTAACAACGAAAACACAATTTCTGCGAAGGCTTAATCTCGTTGATATATTTTGCTTACACGGGCAGCAGAGCTGATAGAATTGCGGTGTCGCTCAAAATAGCGTTCGTTTACGCGTAGAGTCACGAGACTATGGGAGGTCTGTGCAACAGATCAAGCTCTCTGAATGCAATCAGGGTTGAAACGGCTAGAATATTTAGACAAACAATAACATCATGATGAATGGAAAATACTAGAGTAGACTCTAAAAATATCGTATAGACATGTTGAGAATGTATTTCTGACGGAAAGTCAATCGAGTACATATTTTTAAGAGAAATTTATAAGCTCGAACGTCGAACGGCCAACCTGAATGAATGTGTATTGACAGCATGCATAGATCTCCGAGAAAGAGAAAAGCGTCTCGGGTCTTAACGTATGAACAGCCATCAGGGTTGGGCAGAACTGAGATAATATGAACGCTGTTCGTAAACTTAAGTTCAGTTCTTGTGAACTTGATCTGAGCTAACAGCTATTTTGGACGAACTGATCTGGATATAAAGCAGCTAATTTGGGTGCTTGATCTGAATTTTAATTTCTATCTAAATTTCAGTTCCGTTCACATCTTCCTCGAAAATCAGAACCGAATGCCAACTTAGAAAATCAGATCTGAAAACTATTCAGTTTTAAATAAACTGAGCTAAACTTGCCCTTGAAGTCCTTTTCCCTTTGTGAATTGAACGTGTTCTGAACTGACTCTTTTCTTGAACTTGCCGAATCCTACCGGCCATGACAGTTTCTTTCGACGTTGCGATAGGAAATTCATTCTCTCGTTAATTAGTTGTATATTTTCTCGACTTCCTGATGAACACCGTGGCTAGACATAAAATAGACAAGAAAAAAATGTCAAAGAACTTGATGGATTAAACTAGGACGACTGGATCACGGAGGTCGACGTGAGCCATTTCGCGGGCGCCTGTGCTTTTAATTGGATTCCTGATCAGATTTTTGTCTTAAGATAAAAGAAAATTGAATATTTTTGGGATAGTAAACAATAGCACGCGCTGATGTACGTGAGGAACAGGCTGGAAACTGGCGAACAAAAAAAAAACCGGAGAAGGAACATAGAAGAAACCGGGAAGACGAAGACCGCTTACGAAGCATCACCGATAATCCAATCTGATGCCGTTAGTCCAGGGGCCCGGTTATATCGACTAATGGAATGACAGATCCATATTATTAAGTTATTCTTCTTGATCAGAAATCACGTTCGACAAACCCAAAAATCACGTGGCTTTTTTTTTTTCCTCCTTTGCGGTTTCGACACAGCCTTTAGTTACAGCTCTCGACGCATTCTCAGGAAGTCTGGACTGGGTCAGGAAGCAGAAAAAAGTATGGACCATTCCACGAGGACTATCCTATCAGTTACCACTAATAGTCAGTTGCAGTTCTTTCCACATGGACCTGTAGCTCTTGACACAATCATTCACGTAAATGAAAGCTAGTCAACAGTCCGCAGAATAAAAATTATTTTATGGTAACTGACAGGATGCGTTGCATGGAATTACCCAATAGACCCTGGCCGTGTTGATGTATAGAGCCGTATTCTGGAGTTTAGAGAAAAAACGCGATTGGATGAAACGACGTAAGTAGTATAAAGGGCACCAATTCCTCATGAAACTCATTATTCTCTCTAATCTATAAGCCCGTACATGAATTCCAATGCTGCTCTCAGGACTGTGTGTGTGTGTGGTAGGGGGGGAGG
>JAWQUT010000199.1:1248628-1259478 GCA_033807755.1 Ellobium chinense | reverse complement strand
GGAGGGAAGGAGGGGGTAGGACCAGTGCTGGATTAACCTAAAAGCAGAAGTATCATATTATGCTTTGGATCCCGCATGTTCGAGGGCTCGATCTCTGCACCAAATGCTTGCAAGCAGTCTGCTGAAATCGGGGAATCCCAGGTAAAATTTTTCTGCTTATGGGCTTTCCCTTGGCCAGATTTGTAACCACATTACAGAGGACGAGCGTCCGTGATGTGAAATTTACATACTTCCCCTTCCCCCACGAAATATCAGTACGATTAATGACGATATGAATGACATGCAAACATTTTCAAGGAAAATTATTGAAATTTGTGTTCTCTCTCTCTTTCTCTTTCTATTCATCTATCTCTCTCTTACATACCCACTCACCGTCTCTCTCTCAGTGTAATGTAGGGGCCCCCGTTTCAAAGTCCACTTCTGATGCTACAAGTCCGTACTAGCTGAATCCAGCCTTGGCAGGACGCTGCAACCAGAGACCAGCAATGATTTATTATGCATTTCATCACTGTGTAAAATTTTGTATTAAATTATTTGTATGATACTGTTCTAAATGTTTGTATTCTGAATGGAAAGTATAATATATAATGTTTTTGTAAGACAATTTCCCTACAGAGTGAATAAGCGCCTATTTTAATGATATCAAAATGAAGATATGATCTCATTTGGGGAATACACCCTCATCCGTCAATACGAACACGAGTAATTAATAGTTGCTTCTGTAGAATGTTGATTCAGTCTGTAAACGCAACCTAGACTATAAAAATATTGGCCTCAAGTACATGGTCCTTTTAGGTCCTTTCATTTCAATATCAGGTTTCTCTTGCTGTGGCTGTAAAATAGAACACCTCAAAAGACCAAACACTGTCATTCATAGTTTTGAATGAATGTGTTATCTCTGATAACGGCACAAGAGAGATGAGAAGGGAGGAAGGAGAAGAAGAACTGCAGCGACAACAGCTACCTCAACGATCATATTCACGACAGGCAATGACAGTCACCACTAATAACGCTTTATCAAGGATTATAATAACAACAATTAAAGTAAACTCAACTGCTACAAAACAGCAGCATCAACAACAACAACAACAACAACAGCAGCAGCAGCAACAACGACAACGACAACAGCAGCAGCAGCAACAACAACAACAGCAACAACAACTAATACAATAACAACAAACACATTAACAACAAAAAAATGTAACATCATTAGTGCCTACGTCTTAAGCTTAAGTACATTAGTTTACGAGCCTCCTGAGTAATTGTGTTAACTCCGCCTAGACAATATCATAACCCGTCCACACCATTCAGTAAGTCAGTGTGTATTGAACAGAAGGCCTCATTAAGCGAATGAATTTTCGATCTACTTCGATTTGTACTCCAAGTGCACTAGAGAATCATGAAAGATGGCTAGAGTTTCCATATACTGACTCAACACAATAACAAAAAGAAAGGGGATAATATCATGTATAATATATCGTACTCAGCTGTTTTCTACAGTCGCTTCAGAGGTTGTAGCAATGTAAGAAATCAATGAGAAACAATAAGTCCAATAAAATATACAGACGGACTTGTGGCCAATTTTTTTTTTTTTGAGGCGTGGTTGGGGTAGGATGCGGGGCTTAGACACCATAATATGAGGCTTTACCCCTCCTGAACACGAAAACCATGTATGACAAACTTATTCCAGTGTTATATGACTCCAAAAAAAAAAAAAATGGGGAGAAATAAAATGTTATGTGAGAACAAAAATCGTGAGTTTCAAAAAAACAAAAAAAAAACCAAACGAGAAAAGTCAGCAAACTTGACATCTGGGGATTAAAAAAATCGTCAAATCTCTGGCTAAGCGAAAACATAATATCGACGAGATCATCGAAACTTATCCCACATGTTAACTGATAACAAATTAAAGAAAATATTGAGGAACTCTGTTAACACAACCGTTGCTTAATACAACTCCCTATTTAATAACACGCATAGTCATCAGCCTGTTTTGTATTTCGTACCAAAGCACTATAGATAGTACAAAACTTCAAATATCACACCAGCCAGTAGCGCAGTCCGAAAAGGATGAGTGCCAGTGTGTTATACAAGATTCCGCCGTAATTAGTTGTGCGAGAACAAAATCGTAAGGGTTCCATGAAAAGTCATAGGATAGGGCGCCAGCGTTCGCGCTCAGAGAATAAATCTCGCAAAGGCTTGCTCGAAACTGTCTCAAAGCTTCCACAATCAGCGTCGGATTAAAGATTTATGTGTCTGTCGCTCGGATGACATTTATCTCATGTTTCGTAATTAGTTCACAATGTTTCCTGAAAGCACCCAAGGGGCTCTTGTTTCGTAGACGTATTTATATTGGCGTTGTTTTTTTTTTGTTGTTGTTAGGGCTACTAAAATTGTTACAGTTATAAAGCTATGTCATTTTTTTACTTAGCCCTCGTATTTTTTTTTCTTAAGGCTAACTGGTGTTTCAGTAGGATAAATAGAACTTTGGAGGAGAGGAACGGGTAGTGGGAGTGGGGTGCGGGGGTGTAGATGTGTGTGTTTGTGTGTGTGTGTGTGTGTGTGTGTGTGTGTGTGTGTGTGTGTGTGTGTGTGTGAGAGTGTCTGTGTGCCAATCTATAGGTGAGAGAGAAAGAAGACAGAGAAACAAAGACAGAGATACAAAGAAATAGAGAGAGAGACAGAGAGAGAGAGAGAGAGAGAGAGAGAGAGAGAGAGAGAGAGAGAAGATGAATGAGTAATCCCCTCTCTGAAAGCTTGATAGATCTAGATTGCCTAACTGACTCTGTGATTAATTACCACTTTGAAGAAAGAGAAATACATACGTTGCGAATATGGCAAGAAAGAAATGGAGGGTGATGCAAGAAAAGATGGACAATGGAACCAAAGGAACAGAAGGAGGGAGGCTACAGAAAGTACATTATTCCAAGTGTTCCAGGAAGGAAGGCGTTAATGGCGTGAAACTAGAGAGAAAGAACAGAGTCGTAAATAAAGTCAAGTCTGTCTCGACAATCCACGTAATGGCGCGGTAAATTGGACTGAGTTCACCACCTTGTCCAATGGACACAATACGTTGGACAGAATAAGTAAGTTTCTGCATCATGTCCAGTGTGTAAAGTTGCGAAGACTTTAATAGTAAAGCAAGATGCATCTAAACTGGCCCTGACATCCATGAAGGTTGCAGGACCCTAACTGGTAAAGGACGTTGGACATTCAGAGTCAATAATAGCAAAGTATAATAAGTCCTTTGGACAGCTTGTGTAGAAATTATCTCAAAACATGAAACCACACCGTAAAAGAGATGAAATTCACTCCTAAATTCGTAAAAACAACAACAAAAAAAATGTTTGCAAGCAGTGTTTCCCAAGGGCTTCAGCGGATTCATTTGTGAGGACCTGTGGTCTGCAAAAGAGGGCTAGATTTTTAACCCCTTTTAGTCTAAATTCGAATTGTGAAAAATCCAAATGAAGGACCTCCATTGTAAACAGTGGTGATAGCATGGTGGTGGCCCCAGACCTGAAGACTAGCCTGGCCATGTCGGAACGCTCACGTGATTCGAAGAGAAGATTTCATATAATGGCTCAAAGAGATTTTTAATACTTGGCTCCTGCAAACTGAAGTTATGACATCTCACATGTGTAGGGCAATATAGCATGACGTCACAGTCAACGTTCATAACAGTGAATCCATATTGGCAGCTTGTTGTAAAATGCAATCTAGATCTAGTCTAACATGCCGACAATGTTTAGGTCTAGCAAAAGGAGCTTTGTAATTGTCAAATACCGACTGCTGGCTATATCTGGCAGCTAAATTGTATGCAGGCAGGACTAGGGAGGCTCAGGAATCCTAGCGTCTAGGACTGTAAATCAGTAAGTTTTTTTATTGGTCGGTATCAACAAAGAGAATTGGAGGAGATAATCAAGATGGTGCAAAGATACAGAACAAAAAATTTAACCGAAATTCTTACCCTATATCAGTTCGTTGATCATTGCCATTGAGCCGACAGCTGTTGCTCCTGATGTAACGCAAAGATATGAACCAAAGGACACACCATTTAAAGATATGTATGAGATTTTTTTGTGAATCAGGAATTCGTGGTTCATACATGAATGAAGCAAGCCGGCAATTATCAGGACCAGCAAAAGGAGCTCTGTAATTGTCAAATACTGACTGCTGGCTATATTTGGCAGCTAAAATGTATGCAGGCAGGATTGGGTAGGCCCAAGAGTCCTGGCGGCCAAGGCTGTAAATAAGTAAGTTTTTTGTCGTGTTACACAGAGCAAAATTCTGGCTTGGTCCCTTATTTCATTGACCAGCTACATAGTAAAAACATCACCTCCCTTAATGTGGAAGAAGCAAGTTATGATTCCACTATGCTTAGGGCGAGTTACGCCATGTAACCAACTATGGCACCCTTGGAAGAAAAGACGGTGTTATGCACAGAACTATTATATTAAGATGTAGAGAAATTGAGATATGGGGGAATCGTCGTCAGTGCTTTTGTGTGATGGAATGACATTAGTGGAGGTATAGACCGATGCACTCATTGCCAGCCTCTTGTCAATATCTCATGTCTTGGTCAAGCCAGACGTCTCACACTAAAAATAGCCCGCTGAGATGAGAAAAGTGGACACTGGCTATCTGCACAAAGGAACTTTTTATGTTTTGCTTGGTTGATAATGTCAGCTTCATTGCGTTGTCGCGATATGTGCTCTGGAGTGTGTCTCTGGGATAATGAAACCAGCCACACTTACAAACCCATAGGGAAGCCACACTCTGGCTTTCAGGATGGGAAAGTTGGCGTCTGGTCATCTCAGACAGGGACCAAAAAAAAAAAAAAAATTAAGACGTCCTGTGTGCACGTTGCACACGTCAAAAATTCTTTGACAATTTTGGAACCGTAGAAGAATTGTCCTGGCTGCCGTTATGCGGACAAAACTAGTTGGGAAATACTACGCAATATTTTTCTTAAACAGGAAAGGAAGCAATAAAGCAGTGACCATTCTGATCCGCCGTAGGGCCCTAACTCAATTAAACAAACAAACAAACAAACAAACAAACAAACAAACAAACAAACAAGCAAACAAACAAGTATGCTATGTCGTAACCGTTTTCATTATTGTTATTGCTGTTTTTGTTGTTGTTGCTGTTTTAGTTGTTATTGTTGGTTGTTGCTGCTTTTGGTGTTGTTGAGAGATGTATAAATATGACAACTACACTGTTGACAGCACTGTATTGACGATGATGATGTTGATGGTATTTTTCTAAAAAAGGTACTGGTAGAATACTCGTTATGATGATAATGATAGTGAGGATGGTGATGGTGGTAAGCAGCACAGCAGGATTTGCAGTATACCGATACAACTGAGAAAGACAGAAAAAGAGAGAGAGAGAGAGAGAGAGAGAGAGAGAGAGAGAGAGAGAGAGAGAGGGCGTTTAATGAAGGACAAATCTCGCTAGAAATTTGAGAATGTGCGCCTTAGCGATGGGATCTCTTATCACCATAAGAATTACATTTAACTCTGCATGTTGAACACTACTGAGGACGCATCAGCACCTATACATCAATGTAATTCTTACGACGGTAAGATCCCCCATTCTTAATGCATAAGCTCTCATTTTACAAAGATATACTCGTAGATTTAATGCCCTATACACCTCGCTGTCCGAATCTGGGCTCTGGCGGTGACCGTGGGAAACGTCATTGATTTTTTGGGGATTTCCCGTAACTAAAGCTAGCGCACGAAATTACACAGCATTATGCATATGGCCCTAGTCTACTGATGAACAGAACAAGCTGTTAGATAGACGGAGAGAATAAAAATAAGAATGGGGTGCGTTTGACGCCCAACTACATGGTTTGAATCCTCGAGGGGAAATTCAGCCAAAACGATCAATCGACCGTAATGTAGCATTTTCTCCACACAACGGATGAGTCAAAGTGAGGACTGTGTGTGAGACAGATGGGACGAGAGGGTTTTGGTAATATGGCAACTTTATGTGAGTGTAAGTGTGCACGCGCATGTGATCGGGCCAGGAGGAAGGAATGACAGGGAGGGTGCAAAAGAACTCCGGGTGCTATCGAAGTCTTATGTTAAGACCGCAACTGAGCTTGACGGGTTTAAGTTGGAGCTGGGGAGAGGGTTGGGGGAAGGATAGAATGTTGAGAAACGGGAAGTGTCCCCATGTTATTAAAGCCATAGTCATGTCTGGATGAGTTGAGAGCAAGAGACAGTGCTTAATAGGCTATCAAAGCCAAAGGTTGCCTCAATTTTCCCTCAGACTGTAAATATCAAAATCAATACCCGAAGCTGCCTACTGAGGCAGTTCTGGGCCAATTAGAGTCAACAGTCGACAGAGTGGCGCTCTACAATGGAGTAATGGACAGCCCGAAGAGTCCCGACGCAGGCCGATCTAACCAGGAAATCGACATAATTTCGATGTATCTCGCAAAGAAACTACGCAGAAAAATTGGCAAAATGATACGAACTTCAAGAAAATGGTCACCGTCGAGACAATCTGATGTAGTTTTCTACCGCATTTATAAACAAGAAAATCTTACCAGGATAAAGAAATTGTGTGCTCTGAATAGTAACCCGATTTATGCTTTACAAGGAACGTACGTGTTTGTGTCAACCTAAAAGCTGTCATCATCAAGCATATGACTCGTTTCGCAATACTAACATATTAGTCAGTTATCGGTTCTTAAGTGTAAAGCTGGTCAGCCCAGGCGTAACGTCTGGAAACAGGGAAAAAAAGGAGGACGATTTATACATTTTTAGAGCAAGTCAAAAATATCATTACGGGAAGCTCGCTTTTATAAAGATCACATTTCGCTATTCTTGTAAACCACAGCACCATTTTTTCAGCATTGACTGATGACACCCAGTAGGTCAGTCCTATTTTGAACAGGACCTTACTGGATCATTACTAAGTTAAGTGCCCATTATGACATCATTTCCAAAATGGTGGACTCACTTCCCCCCCCCCCCCCCCNAAAAAAAAAAAAAAAAAAAACTTCTATCACAACTAAAATAATCCAAAATATATGCCCTAGCAGGAAGGCATAGATACAGACAAATCAATTTTTACCAGGCAAAATGACACATTCAGGTCAAGTGACTGAGTACTGGAGAGATTAATCTGGAACATTTCTCAGATTAAAAGAATGACACCAGGGCTCACATAATTTGTCAGTTGTACAACTTTTCATTAGTGTTATAGGCTGTATAACTAAGGCCATAAGACAAAAATGTTTTTGGAAAGGGTAGTTTTCTTCACAGTGTATATTGATTAAAACGACATGTTCCATCAATGAATGTAATATATCCTCTGAATATAATTATGATATGTAATATTTCCTGGCATTTCTTCGACGACCAGCAACAATCTCTAAAGTTCAACTCCATTAAAAAAAACCATCAACAACTGACAGACGAAGCAAATTCTGTAGTCCAACTCATCAGATACAGTGGTAGTTTCCCGAGTCATGAATAAGGCTGTCATCTTTTGAGCGAGGCAGTAACGTCCATCAGTTTTCCTGGACTAGCACTTATATTCTATAGTACATGGATCAATGCATAACAATATTATATTTTTTAAGCGCCTTCAATCCCTTGTGTTGGATATTAATTAAACAACAACAACAACAACAACAACAACAACAACAACAACAACAACAACAACAACACTCTATTCAAGTATTATATATGTTCATCTTTTCTAAAGACAGTATTGTCTGTAACTTTTCAGCTTTATGTAAAACTAATAATATCGAAAATTAACAATCACACACCACGAGTATGTCTCATAGTTGGTGAGTATATCTACTTAATGTTTATCAGTGTAATCAAAGTAACTTTCTGTCTACAATGAATTTGCTGGATTCATTTTGTTGACTCGGGAATTTAACCCCCGTCTCGATCTATGATCCCCAGAAATTGCTCCACAGGGATCGGTCAGTCTTACTATAACCGAAGCTAATCACATGTCACTCAGAGAAAACGCGATCTCTTTACATTTACTCCCTTGTAGCACTCCTTTAGACCTCCCAGAGTCTCCATCGTCGAAACAATAGTACTGCAGGCAGTCAGTTTTAGATAACCTCACTCAACCCTCCTGATCACAATTACTAAAATGCTAACCTAGAGAACGCGCACAGCACAACCGTCTAAAGGATACCGGTACTAAGATTTATTCGTGCAGATTTCAGGTCAGCAAACCTGTTAATCATCTCTAGAAAACATATTTCTAATAATAATCATGAAGAGACGGCACTAGGTATCATGGGTCTAAAATCAAAATTGTACTTGTGAAAAAAAGTTGGAATGTGTGGAACCTGTGGTTTGGAAATAATCAGTTTTTTTCATACTCCTGCTAAAGATAAAAAAAAAAAAATCGGCTAGATGAACGCCTTTCACGCATGACAAACGTGCTAAAGAATTAGAAGATTTGATTGTTCGCTTTTCTGTGATCGTGACGGAGTAGGAGGTTTGCGACCCAAATATCATTAATGTTTCACGCTAACACATGGAATCTGGGTCTAATATTTGTGAGGGGGCGATAAAAAGCTTCAACAATAATTATCCATGAAATAAGGCTTTTCGCTGCAAAATCAACTGCGTGAGGTTTTATTATGGGGACGGATAACACTTTGCTTCTTTGACAAAATGGTGCGCAAAATGATGGCAGCCTGCGTCTTCTACTCGTACATTCCAAAATGGCGGGCACTCGTCTGGCTGAGCCTCAAAAAAATTGTGGACATTTTCATGGTCAAAGATTCCTGCTCATATTTTTCAAACAAACGTTACCATGGTGAAGTAGCTGAGGCCCTATTGGAGTACTAGATGGCACCTTCCTACTTCGTGACTAACAGCTCCGACGAAAGGAGTTCAGTAGCTGACCCCGTCTGCATTTGATCCTTACTATGAGTTAATCAGTGTTTTGGGAACTGGAAAATGACTTCCTCGATAACTGAGTCATGGTCAGTATGATTTATACCCTCCTAGCCTTGAATCAGCTTGACAGGTGTTTCCGCTTGAAGCAATAAATCTGTGTCACTTCCTGTAACAATTTCAGGGCAATGGTTTCTCATGGCAGCTATCACTATCGCCACAGAGCTAATGCAGGCATCTGCAAAATGTCTCCTGTCCGTAGCAGTGTTGTATTGACGCCTAATACCGATTATATTGCCTGTCTGGTGTGAGAACCTGATAGTACAAATCCATAACTCCTCAGGATAAACTAAATCGTCGAGAAACTGAAGAAAGATACAACTCCGCCTTAGTAAATGCACAATTTAGATCCTAGACATGCCAGTCTTGCTCAGAACGTGGAAGAAACTGTTCCCGCCGTAGACAAGATAAATGAAGATGGTTAGAATTGGCAGCAAAAGGCTGAGAACGATAAAGAGACGGTTATATTTCCGAAATGTGCCCTCCACGAAGGCATAGTCTAGTCCCGAAAAGCGCCATCTGATCATGTTCCTTTTTCAGCACCGGTCACTATCTACGATCAAATATTTTTGATTGTGGAGTACTTGGTCAATATTTGATGTCTTTGTGCATGTCTATCTCTTGATTTCAAGCTATTTAAAGCTTAATAAAAACCCAAGACCGTACACACAATCCTTGCGTTAATTAACGTCTTGCGTTAACTCTAACTTTATTTAGGCGTTTGGGACGAAAGTCAGATTCTAGTGACCTGCCAATATAATAGAAAGAAAATCTCTTTTAGAGAAGGAGACGATTAAGATGCTGAAGTAAGAGAAGTTTGCCACTATAAATCAGTCATAATTCGGTAAATGCCCGAAAATGGGACATGAAGTGATTTAATGTAGTGAATCGGTCTCAAAGGGACAATCTTTTGTATCATTCAACATCTTGTGAGGTCGTGGTAAGGGATAGTCCACAAAGTAAGCACATTCATTTTTTTGTTCCTTGTCCCTCCCCCCCCCCCCCCCCCCCCCCNCCCCCCATGAAGGTGTGAGTTTGGTGAGTTCGGCGTCAGCCACCACCATCTAAATCCATCCATCTCTTCCTTACACAAGTACGCCATCTTTTTCACTTAATCTCTATCTCACACTCAGTCAGGTACGGCATATTATTATTATCGTCTACTTGTCTTTAACATCACCATCATTGTACCATCCAACACCAGGCTCTTCCTTCTCCTCTACTTGTCGAGATTAGTACTAAATGGATAGCCCTAACGCGGATGAACATGCTCCATAAGAAACTGGGGAAAAGTGCCACACCATTTACTAAAACGGAAAATGTTTTGAGGTAAGCTTGTATTATATGGACCATGGCATTATCTACATTCTGCAGGCAGTAGTCATCGTGTTGTGGTCATCTATCTATACTGGAAGGCAGAAAAACGCCAATAAACGTGTCTTTAGTAAATTAAAATGGAATACTTCCATTTACGCCAAAAAGACGGAGAACAACGGAAATATGGAAATCCGTGAAGAATGAAACAGTCTAAGCAATCTGGTATGGATCTGAATATTATGTCCCTTTCCCAATACCATCTTAAATGACATCTGGAATGTCCACTGTTGGCAACTTGCACAGCTCAACGGGAAATGCGGTGCACCTGTAGGTTGTTCTATAACGACTGAGGAATGATAGCTGTCCGAGGTCTGGGGTCCACCTGGGGTAGTTGAAGAGCGTCCTAGAAGGAAGGCACGCTGACCATCTTGAACAGGCCATCTTGGCATGGCTGAAGAAAGTGGAGAGAGGATATTGTGGATTGTCTTCTTACTCACCGAGCATACGATGGACTGCAGTTCAAAACGATGCACCTGTATTTCACACGGTGCATTCTCTCCTCAGTACATGGGTCCTTTA
>JAWQUT010000199.1:1199426-1226848 GCA_033807755.1 Ellobium chinense | reverse complement strand
ACAACAACAACAACAACAACAACAACAACAACAAACAACAACAACAAACCCTTAGACTATCTAATAACATAGCTTGATAGATCATTCATCTGCCCACATTTAAACGGTGACTGCTGCGATACCCTCTTCTCAATCCTTTTTTTTTTTGTTTGCATGCGGCTTTAGAATGTTACCGACCTTACAAATCCTTATATCATCGCTGTGCATTTTCAGAAAGATCGAATCCGATGCAGTTCTTTTGTTCTTTGACAAATGTAAGGTAAAACTAAAAATGCGCCAGAATATATGTTCAGTGTAATGACTTTATAACAAAACTAAAATGTTCTGTGTTACCTATTGAGGGCGGAGTGTGATGGGTCAAACGGATTTATAATCATAGTTATTTTATCAGCTAATACTTTGTGTAAATTGGAAGACAGAAAGTAAGAAAAATATCGAAGTGGTAAAAAAAATAAAATTATTGGAAATTAAAGCTTGGGAGTAGGCAGCTACTAACAAAGATTATACTGCGGATGAAAGAATAGGAGTCTATGTGTAATAATACGGTTGAGACGACACCATAATTTGTTATGCCAAATATTGTCAATCCTACTCACTCTTATTACGCCTTGTTGTCAGCGGTTAAAAAAAATTCCGTCAAGTAGACGAAGTACTGTAAACCACCCTTTCGAGGTTGTAATTTTTTTCGCAGCAAGGCTGTTTATCTTTTTATATATGATATATAAACAGTTTTCAGTATTAATATCCAGACCTTTTGTTTTTTTCTAATTAGGTCGATTTCATCTGAAAGGAAGATTCAAATTTCCAGACGATTCTGTGCGTTAGTTGCGAAATTATCGCTGTCGAAACAAGGGAAGACCTGGCTAAACGCACTAGAATAATTATGTACATTAGCTCTAAAAGTTCTACATTTAAAGCATCATATGACAAGACCTGAACATCGGGAACTGAGTTCGCAAGCGGCTCACTGACGTCGGAGTAAATATATTACCATCTCTAATAAAATTGTCAGAGTTGATGAAAAATAATGCCTGAAATCCACAAATCGGTTCAAATGCAAATAATGGTAAAACTGAGTTTAAAATATGTTGGTTCTGATGGCGGTATCGGAGTTTAGCTAAGAAACTAAGGACATTTGCTGTTTAAAAGAACTTAACCCTCTTAATAGATTGCACGCCTGGTTATTTCTTTACACCGTAGACCTGCATGGTCGACCCTCGGCTTTGTACATCTACTAGAAAGAAATATATTCGATTTGCAGTCCTATACTTGCTTTTTAGCACAACTATGGAAAAAAATAAGCCGAAATCAAGCAGGCGTACTTATCAGTGTTACATATTAAAATGTCCTATTTTTCAAGAGACCGGCATCTTATGTTTTTCCTTACGTGTGCATAAAACGAAAGCCAGCCAGATCTAAGTCATTGCAGCCTGAAATGAAAATATTTTTTTCCACCAGTGGCAGCTGCATGCATTAACTCTCAAGACATAAAGGATCAACTTTTTAACTTTTTTTTTAAAAACCATTTTGCACACGGCAAATCAGTTTTAGAATAGCGAAATTTTAATCAGCTTTACTGTCCATAGAGTTTCATCCATCGCTCTTTAAATGGAGTGAATAAAAGCTTTAAGGAATAGGTCCACGATTTATAATTATATACAATTGTCACGCCGCATTTACGAAGACCAAACGTTTGGAACAGTTCATTTATTAGCCGAACATCGACGTGTTCAGGAAACCTTTAACCTAGCAACGATGTAAATAAATAACCCATGCATTGCAGATCTATTTATGTTTTCTTATTCCACATTTTCCTGACCCTGACCATCGTGCGTTGAATCGGGTTCATCCAGAAAGTACAGTTCTTCCAGATTTTCATATAACAATATCGTATATTTTAATAGTAACCCACTGTTTTGACCTATGCTTTTTTACCTTCTTCCTTTTACCCTGTTTACTACACTCTCACTCGTGTCACAAGCAAAGAGAGTAAGTGGAAAGGCTTGCAGCCTGTCAAAATTAGGATTATGTCGTCAGTCAATGAACTGAAATATCAGGCTCTGTGAGTGATTTGGATCTTTTGGGATCAAAGTTTTCTTTGTGGAAACCTAAACTAAAATCGTTTGTTCTGCACACAAAAGTAATACATTTTGTGCAAAAAGAGTTAGTAACTGTGGATAAATCTGTGTTTTTATGAGATGGGTTAAACAATTTCTTAAGTGAAAGGTTGTTCCTCAATCGAGATTTTCCCAAAATTTGTTTACCTTACATGAGAATGAGAATGATCCTTTGCCCAAGGGCCTGAATAATGTTACCTCAAAAGTGTTTTCACCTACAGAATAAATTATGCACTAATTAGGCTTTTCTATCGAACCAATGCTGATTTGGTAAATACGCGACTTAAACTTTATTTTGACTGACTGCAAGACAAATATTGCATCGCAGCGGGGACTAGAGTACTTTGAAGACTGTCTACTTTTTCCTTGCTCTGGCACTGTAAATTGGCTTCATTTTCTCAGCTGTCAAGGTAAAGGGATAATATAACAATGATCGAGGTCTTCCTAGAGGTTAAAAATCTGTAAATTATTTATTTAATATTAACCCATTTTCAGTTCACGTGTTACATTATAGTTTTAGGGTTGCCCGTTTGGATTCTGATGTCCTCCGAATATTCAGCCCGATATAGACGTTGTATGCCATTTTTATGGCCAAACTGGATTTCTTGCTTACTGAAAGTATAGCTAAAATTCAGCCTGATTCAAACAGTTTAGGTCATTTTTTGTGTGGCCCAAATGATATTTCTGACTTACTATAGCCAGGCCATGGGACATTTTGACCCAGGTTGCTATTTGTGAACACACCGCCGGATCAAATCAGCTATGCCCTACATAGCCTATGCCAACAAAAACATGCAAATAAAAGTAATTTCCAGATAAACATGCAGCGAAAATGGGACACAAATCCCCAAAACATGGAACCAAAAAATGTGTCATCCACAGGATTTTATCTATGGAATCAGGGCATATTTAATGCTTCATTATTTACTTTGAAAGTATTTCCGAAGTCGTCAGAGCATAGTCCAAATTCCATAGGCGTTTTGATATGTAAATCTACACAATCAACTGAAAATACGTGCAATTACAATTAAACCTTGTTTGGCGATTACTTGTATACCGCGACCATTGCCAAGGTGACCGAGTTTTAGTAACGATAGTACATATCTCCTATACAATTAACTTCTATATAACGACCACCTTTTAACGCGACCACGACCGCCCATAAGACATAATAAAATCACTGTATAAGGCAAGCGCCAGTTGATGAAAAAACGCTTAAGAATGTTCAAGGGATTCGTAACCGACTGTTGAGAGTTAAAATGGTTTGAATATACGACTTGGCTTGTTTTTTTTTTATGTGGCACACAACCTACAACTACAGAGGACAGCTTTTCTTCATCCCTTGACCAAAATATAAACCTGTATGTGACACACTCTGTCTATGGGGACCACTTTCATAAAAAACCGAATGTTGTATGGGCGACATTATGGATTCGGTTCAGTGGAGCATTGGAGTGGATAATGTCTCGAGAGATGGTATTAGTCTTGATGGACCATAGCGATACCAAAAGTTATAATTTTTAATGCAATATTAATGGTAATAAAAGGTATGCATTTTTTTGAGGGGTCCTCATTGTATTGTAACTGGTTATAGCTCATCAGTCTCAAAGTCTACCTCGATGCAGTACATGTTCTCAACACCCCCCTCCTGGGCCATCTCTTTCTACTTTTACAAAAGGGAAGATTATGCTGGGGGAAAGGAGTGGGGGAGGATGGGACAAGTTAATGAAGTTTTCCAGAGGGCTGGGAGAAGGCCTAAATAAACCAATAAGTGATGAGATAACATTGAAGAACATGACGTCGGTCGGCTGATGAAATCGTGAATTTCACATTTTCACCCAAATTGAGTAGACTAGACTATTTCATACTGGTCAACTCTCAAAAGTGTAATACATGTCTTCACAAAACCCTGGGTTCTTATCTCAATCCAAAAGGGAAAATTACGCAATGAACAAAACGTGAAAAAACGCCAGTCGCTGGATGTCTTCTGATGAAATCGTGAATTCCACAAACGGCTGGACAGGTGTGGGATTCACGATTTCATGAGCCGCCTTAAGGCAGGTCTGTCTGTCCTCTGGGGCCGTGAAAGCCACTCCCGGCGCTAATTGTTCATCGACGGTGTCTTTGATGTTGTGCCCAATTCATGATTTTCAATGGAGACCACCCTGTTTCATTGGTAAAGTGGCGTTTGATATGAAACTGAGGTATTATGATGGCTACTGTGACCAGTGTAGAAGGAAAGGAGGGGCTGACGACAAAACTCTATATAAACATGAAACTTTAAAACAAGTTCGTTTCTGGTAAAGTTGTCAGAACATGAACAACGTTAATATTTCTTTTGCTCTCGGAAATGACCCCGTGAAAGTGATATTCTTGATGCAAACATCACAGTTCATATACCAAGATAAGTTTAGATGTATTTTTTTTCTTTTTGTGTTGCTCTTTAGTTAGCTGTTTCTGTTGACTAGTGAAAGTCTTGCTTAAAAAGGAGTTGTATCCACTTTCAGAGATCTGATGTTTTCATTCTTTCCCTTGACCGAAGTACATAATTATCGACAAATATAATTAAGCTCGTCTCATTCATTTTAAGGGTATTAATGTCAATGTCTTTGACATGAAATCCTTTTGATCTATCTATGGATCATAGTGAAATGCATGGTTCGCATTCTTTCACACAATCTCTCTCTCTCTCTCTGCATGTGTGTTGGGGCTGGGGGTGGGGATGTACGTGTGTGTGTGTGTGTGTACCCGATTGTGTACATGTTTGTGTGATTGTGTATCTATGACGGCACGCACTTTTAATGTATATATGTTTGAATAGAAACTGACAACATGCATTTTGCCTTAGATGGCTCCTTCCAACTATACTTAATTATGTTGTGATTATAACTAAATGTAATTATTGGCGATTCATTTGATTCATTGGTGTTTTAGTCAGAGAATCAGCCTTACAGCGTCTGGCATCGAGTCAAGAAGATCTGAAAATTCCAGCATCAGGAAGTCCGGCTTCTGAATAAGATCCAGTGCTCCCACTTGCGGCATCTCCACCAAATACTTCAATTGTTCAACTAAGCCTTCCTGATTCTGAATCATTCGCGAAAACAACTCATGGAACTTCAGCGGTCTGACTGACCATTCAAATTTAGAAGTGTGTTACTGGCAAAATATGCGGATAACCTGAATTTTGATATTTACGAAGGTATCCATATCCATACACATCCACTGTCTGGCAATGAATGCATTCTACCAGCATGAAACCTAAAACATGCTTCCTTTCACTCTGCATAAATGTGAACTTGACGTTATGTGTCAAGACAGACGCTGCACTTAGCGAAACTCCTTGATGCATAATAATTTTCATTGAACATGAAATTTTCCATTTGTTGCTCTAAGCCTACTTTATGGTTGGCAGTTTTAATTTCCATTCAGTCTAGCATGCAAGTCATTCACACAACCAAAGGAAGAAGAATAACAGAAGACCCCCTACCAGCCTAACAGCCCAACCAGTCCTCAAAAGCCTAGTCCCCAAAATATAGGTGCTTTAATTTATCAAGATGACTGGATTCCAGCTAGCCATTACATTCTCTGAACCCTACTCTTCTCTCCCCCCGGCCCTGATCAATCAATTTTATTCAGAATATTCAGGCAACTATAGAAACTAGTAGGACCTCACAAACTCGAATCCCAGATCATATTAAGTCCATGGTTGCGATTGTGACCAAGTTGTAAATTCAAGTTCATATAGAAAATATTAACGTTGCAGGAATCTAATTGCTTCAAAATCAAAACCTATCAGAGTCAATGAAAGCGGGGTATGAAATCTATTCTTTGCAAACATGTTTATACACAATTCTATAACCTGAAAATAGACCGCAAAACTGGTGAAATGCAGTTATGAATATTTTTAAAAAAGTTTTGTTCCAAGCAGTGTTTTCCAATGGCTTCATCAGATTTTATTTGTGAGGGCCTGTAGTCCGCAACGGAAAGCCACATCTTAACTCCTTGTCATCCCAGTTTAAACGTAAATGTAAACAGCATATAATTATAGCAGAATGGTGGCGCCAGATCTACGGACTAGTCTTGGTCACTTGGGAACGCAAATTGCTGGTGTTTTATGTATATGGAGTTCAAAGTTGTGAAGTCCTACTACAATTTATAATGGACTGTCCTTAATTTAAGAACAGCACTGTCTGTGATCTTTCCCATGCATTCTAGAATGGCTCCAAAGGTATGACGGATTCCAATTTAACTGGACACTGGAACTACTTGTCTGATGACAATACATGGGATGGCCTGGCACTGAAGTGGCGTTTAACATCTGCTCTCTCTTGTCGTCGATCCTACAGACATCCTTGCAGCGCAGCTGAAGGCTGGACCCTGGCCACTGACCTGTTACAGCGTGAGAGTTTGTCGTTGAGGATGTCAGCAACGGTTTGGCCATTCTCTTTCAGTGTATGGTGATGATGAATCATATCTAAAAAATATAGAGGAGAAAAGAATAATAATTGTAGGGTGGTAATAAATTTGGGCAGTGACAACAATACCAACAATGAAGCCCATTTGCAGCATTAATGCCATGGTTTATAGCACAAATCCACTGGATCCTGCATGTCACGTCACTTCATTTGACTTGAAAAATTGCGCATTAAGACATACATTAACTCTGCATGTTGAATGTTACAAAGGGTGCATTCAGCATTGTTGCACAAATGTAATTCTTACGATGGTAAGAGATCCCGTCGTTAATGTGCAAGCTCTCAATTGTCATGTTCTCTCCTTCTCATCGTTAATCGGACGAAGCAGATTTCGTAGAGTTTGTCATGGCTTTGATCTCATCGTAGGGGATAAAAGTCTCCTTACGTCACGATTTGGCGTATCGTATTCTGGCAGATCCAGTGGGTTCGCGTACTTAAGAGTATAATGTATCAGCTCAAGCGTTAATGATGGGCATCCAAAGAGATAATGGCGCATGTGGTCGTTAGACAAGTGACAGTAACATATGTAAAGACGCCAAACAAACAGAATCAAGACAAATAGGTCTGCAAAACAGCTGTGAGAGAGAGAGAGAAAGAAAGAGAGAGAAAGAGAAAGAGAGAGAGAGAAAGAAAGAAAGAGAGAGAGAGAGAGAGACAGAGAGAGAGAGAGAAGAAGAAGAAGAAGAAGAAGAAATAATGATAAAGTTGCCAACAATTATTTTTAGATTTCATAGGGTTGTACATTTTAAAACCTAAGCAGTATTCACGAGCTGCAACTTGTTTGTCATACGATACAGTATTTGAATAAGGAAAGTGAGAAGTGGTGTGGCGTCACTAGAGCGAAAGGGAACAAGACAGCACCCTGTCTTCCCCTGGACTGCAATGACATTGCAGAAACTAACAAAATGCGGATAAAGTGGAATCAGAACATCGACTTCCATGTGGGAATCAAACTCAATGTGATGATATGAAATATGACTGAATGATATAATAGAAAACATTAAATGGTACTGGCTGATACGTCTCTGATTTCAGGATTTACTGGGAACACAAGTTCCAAAAGGGAGTGACAGAACAAAACTTACCGAGGAATGTAGCTGCTGGAAACTAAACCATTTGCGTCCACTGGCTGATTCAAGTCTTTTACATCCTGTTTTATCTATGAAAGGAAAACAATCTTGTATGAGTTACCAATCAAAGGATTTCCGTCATGTGTTGGTGTTCTCTAGCTTCATTCAGAGTACGGGCAGACAAACCTGTGGTTCAAACGGCAATGCGTAGAATAAGTTTGGCTTGTGTATCCAATTGCCTAGCTGTAAATCGAAATTCATAAATTTATTCGCTATCTTTAAATTAAACACAGAAAACAGTGTAGACACCAAATATATTTGGAGTGTTAGATTATAAGTACCCAAATGACTGGCAAACTATGGCATTCTCGAATGAAAGGGCCACGCAACATCACGGAAAGTGACACATGCAATTTTTGGATTTTACAATCACTGCCCAATAGTCCTAATTTTTATTATCATTACCATAAACTATCAGCTCAGAATTTTAAAGATAATCACTTGTAATGGCAACAAAAGAACGAATTTACCTATTTTAGGTTCCTAGGAGGATGGTGATAAAGGCATGAGTTCAGTGGAGGTCGGTGAAGAAGGCACCATAGACGAAGGTCTATGATCAAAGCACTAGTCCAGCGGAAATGATTAGGAAACAGTGCACGGGACGTGGGAGAGCAATGGGTCTGTGATGAAGGTACTCAGTGTGATCTGTAATGAAAACACCAGGTTTAAGAGGCTCTGTGTTGAAGACGCCAGTGCAGCGGAGGTCGCTAATGAAGGCGCCAATGCAGTGGAGGTCAGTGATGAAGGCACCAATACAGAGAGGTGGGTAGTTAAGGTGCCAGTACAGTAGAGGTTGCTGATGAACGTACCAGAACAATGGAAGTCGGTGATGAAGGCACCAGTGAAGTGGAGATCGGTGGAATTTTCTGATGGAGGCGTTGGTGCAATAGAATTTTCGGATGAAGGCACAAGTACAGTGGAGGTGAGTGATGAAGGCACCAATGCATGGAGGTCAGTGATGAAGGCACCAATACAGAGAGGTGGGTAGTTAAGGTGCCAGTACAGTAGAGGTTGCTGATGAATGTACCAGAACAATGGAAGTCGGTGATGAAGGCACCAGTGAAGTGGAGATCGGTGGAATTTTCTGATGGAGGCGATGGTGCAATAGAATTTTCGGATGAAGGCACAAGTACAGTGGAGGTGGGTGATGAAGGCACCAATGCAGTGGAAGTTCCCATGAAGGCATAGTACTATGGCGGTAGCTGATGAAGACATCAATGCAATGGAATTTTCTCATGGAGGCACCAGTACAGTTTAAGTCGGTGATAAAAGCATCAGTGCAGTGGATGTCTTGAATGAAGGTTGGTGATGCAGTGGAGTGGAATTGAAGAGCGTTTTTCCAGAACGCCCTAAGTCCAATTTACATTTTTTGTCAGTAGAAACAAATTTTATGTGAAAGACAGATGGAATTAAATATCAAATTCCACTCTCCACATAAAGTAAGAGTATTTTAAGAGTAACTATAGGGACATGTTAAATGAAATCTTTGTAAACTCATACATTAAATAATGTTGTTGACAAATTGTGCGATTCTGCAAAACGTTCCAAGTCCATGGACTTAGCTCCTTCTGAAACATTGACATTACTGAGGAAAATCTTTTGTTCACTGATGGCATTGTCTTGTAATAAAATATATTTGAAATTGAATTAATTGATTGATGTGTGCATATGTGTGAGAGAGAGTGTGTGTGTGACTGGGAGAGCGTGAGAGAGAAATAGTGTGTGTATGGATCTACTACATTTAGATTTTTAAAAAATGTACAATTAACAATTACCAAAAAAAAACAAACCGTGTGCAGTAATCGTTGAAAACAGACAGACAGGTTCTATTCAACAAAATGTCAGCTTTTAGTTTTACCGGTACTAAAATAAGTGATCTTTTAAAAGAAACCAAGTCCTGTAAAGATGGGCGAACCAGATGCAAGTAGTCGCCCTCTTTATATTCAAAATAAATTTGAATATCTGCTTTCTGAGATAAACATACCATGTCTGTCAATTATTTTCTTAAATTCAGAGTATTCCAAGCCTCAAAAATTAATTAACATCCTCACTACAAGAAGATTCTATAGTTAAACTCTTGACTCGATACCAACCTTTAACGTCCGAGGAAGTGACCGACACGGTTCATGCGCGAGGACTAATCGCGTTTTGGAAAGCCACAGAGGGTGGACTTAACTCCTTTAGAAAAAACAGCTATTTTACTACCTTGGTTAATGTGGACTAAGCTGATTTTGAAGCATCAGCATATCACAGGATGAAAAGAGAGCAGGAATGCCTTGGTGTGAAAAACTTAGCTAAATTTTCAACGAAAGTGGACTTAGGGCGTTCTGGAAAAACGCTCATCAATTTGGTTATAAAAGTATCACGCAGAGGAATTTGTGATGAGAGCACTAGCTCAGTGGGAGTATGCGATGAGCCCAGTGATGATGAAGGTTGTATTCCTGATTGTAGCCCTTCAGTAAATCTGCAGATGTCAATGAGATCTGACACGACCAGTATCAGCTACATCCTCGTCAGTGGAATACTTGAGAACCATCTGCGACGGGGGATGGGCAGTGCAGTGCTGTGCTCTGTCCCTGTACTCTGCAAAACAAAAAAAACAACAACCCAGAAAACGAATCCTCAATGTTAAAGACAGTAGGCCTAATGAATAAACCGCGACCACCTATTATTGTGTAGGACTAATGCTTTTTTATAGACTACGAAACTAGATGAGAACGGCCCAGTTTTCATTTCGAGTAGGGTGTGGGAATAAAGTGATGTATCACAAAATAATATGAGGTGCAGATGCGAAAGACATTTTCGCTTGCCGAGGAATGTGGAAGGATGGAGATGGGAGTGTAGGGTTAACATCACAGGTAGCAATCTCATCCATGGAAACGCATGTATCACTTAAACTGTTTCATCATGTAAACAAATAATAGAGAGTATTGTATTGAACGTGCTTCGCTGTGTGGAATTCTTGGTTCTGTCCGCCGAGGATTCGACTTCTTTGCAAACAGAGCATCCCCATCGTAGCTGAACCTTCCTCTCTGGCAGTCAGTGTAGCTCAGTTTACTGTCCTTGTCATCATCTGCGTGCAATATGTCCGGCTGGTCTTTCCTATGAGAACACTTTTGATTCCTATCTTCCTCCTTCGCTCTCATTTCTTTCACTCTCTAGATGTTCATAATGCTTTCATTTCCACTCCTCTTAAGACTCTATTTTTTTTTCAAACAAAATTTCAAGCTGTCTCTCTTGTTTAGATGCATCAACATTTCGGTGATGCCCTGTCCTGCCAATCTGAGTACATGTACTTCCTTTTTGTTCCTGAATCCTCTCTCCTTCCCCTCACATTACCTATCCAGGTCATGTCGGTGTTATGTTAAGAATTTAAAACACCGACGTTGCTTCTGTTTGGGCAATCAAGGTTATAAAACATATACAGCTTTTCTCTGCCACTCCCCATATATTTCTTTCCCTCTAAGCCAATCCCAATCTCTTTCAAATAAATGTGAATCTAGGTATTAAACTCCCCCAAATCTCGCTCCCTCCTCCATCCCTCGTGCTCATATTGCCCTTGTTGTAGAATAAAGTGTTCTTGTCCCTCCCACTGTTCATTACAACATGATCAGATGTTACAAAGGGGAGAGAAAAGAACAGCAGCTAAAAGCATGAAAACGAAAGCAAGGAGGAATAGAAGAAAGGACCAGAGGACGAGATGAAAAGATAGACAGTGGAGGAAAGGAGGAGGAGAAGAAGCAAAAGAAAAGATAACATGTCAGAAATGAAAACCATATTCAGAAAAGAACAAGCATCCGGTGGGAGAGAAAAACAAGGGATTAAGGAGAAGGGATAGGACACTGAGAAGGTGTTGAGGAGAAGGGTAGAAGAAGAAGGAGGATAGCTGAAAGAGGAAGAGAAATGAACATGACTTTAAAGTATGATGAGTGAGACAGATAAATGGCAGGAGAAGGAAAACACATAAAGAAGGCAGAAAATCGAAGATGGAGAAAAGCAGAGAGGAATGAAAAACTAAGAAAGATTGAAAGTAAATCAAGGGATGAAGAAAGGATAATCAACAGTATCAGGTGAAAAGAAGTAGACGAAAGACAAAAAGAGGAAAGAATCTAGAACAAAAGGAAATAGCCGAAGTGGTGAATTAAAAGACAATCCAGTAGGACATCACAATTTTGAATTCCAAGGATTATTCATAATAATTACAAGTTCATAATTCCAAATCCGTGAGATGTTCGTTTGTGAGTAAAATTTGAAGTAAACTAAATGGAACGAGATCCCAACATCATCAGTTGTGTGTCGAGTTTTTGAGTACATGGGATTCGAGGTCGTGAGGTTCTACTGTAGCTAGAAAAGAGCATAAGGGAAGAATAAAAAGTGAGCAGAACAGAGCAGCAGTAGCGGCAAAGACATGTAGGGTAAAGGTCAGAAGTGAACAAGATGGGATTGAAGAAGACGTTAAAATCTCACCAGGCAAGTGGCGACTTGAAAATTTGATAAGAAAATGAATAAAAACTTTGATAAGAGAACGAAGACGTTAAAACTTCACAAAACCACAAAACAATGTGTTTTGTTGTTATTTTGTAAAGCTTTAAATACTTCTACGTTCACCTTATCTTGTTTCTTAACTTTACTGCGACATATTTGATGTTTTTTTGGGGGAAAAAAAAGTATAGAGATGACCGGCACAGGATAAACAGTGCAAACGTGCAAACTAACAGACAGTGAGTCTGACCAACAGACCAGCAGGTAAAGGAAGTAGTTCTTTCACACCTAAAGCCCAGATCTAGAGATGCAGCCACACTAACAGTCAGAAACACACTCACACTTCAGGAAGAGCGAGTAGAAAGCCAGCCCATCAAGCCCATACTACCCTCATAGGTGATACCCTACCAGAACATCCTCACTCCACCGTATGGAGATCTTGGACCCAACAGGCTGGACTAGGCCTGGAACACCCTCCAAGAGGTCAGCGGTGTTTGTGCCTAGCATAATGCTGACGATACACTCCTGGTTAAAGTGGCCAGATTGGTAAATGAGAAAGACAACACTAATGATACTTCTACACTTTGGCCGTCAACATCTGATCCCAGATGGCTCGCTTTCTTTGTGAAGATCCTACTGAGTGTCTGTAGCAACCAACAGCCTTCATATGCAAAGTTATGCAGCTAAACGTAAAACTTAACAAGTCTGCTGCCTTGTTCGAAAGCAAAGCTCCAAAATAGGGCATATACTTAGTCCCTTTTGGCCGCCCACATCGGAAGCGCCAGCGGTAATTGACCATTTTGCATTGTTGGTGTGGGCTATCAATGAATGGCAATAAAGAGGGCTCTTCGCGTTGCACATCTACAGAACAGCTCAGCTGCTTTTGGTCTGGACCTAGCATTAGAGGGGTGTCCGTACTGGCAATGTCAATCAGGACTTTGACAAAGAGCATGTGCAGCGAATATTCCTTCGTGTGCCGAAATTGTTTTCATACCCCAGTTGTCAGATCATCACCCAACAGCACAGAGTATGGATGGCTGGAATAGTCTGTGCAATATCATAACATTCTGATTTAGGCTCACAGATCTTTGCCTTAGTGAATGAGCTCACATGCTGTTCGTGTGCACAACTTTTCTCATACCCCAGATGCCGGAACATCGTCCAGCAGCACAAAGTAAGGATATTTGGTTATATCATGCACTATTTTTTTGTGTGCTTTTGTTGTTATATCGTTTGCACATTGGTCAGCACATTAATAAAACTTTACTTACAGCCCATTTCGAGTGCAAAGTTATCTTCAGTCATGTCCTGGGACATTGCGTAGCAACTTCTGGGTCATGAGGAACTAGTTTTCATTTTTTAGTCATGTCTGTATTTGAGAACGAAGATATACCCCTTAAACAAGTACATCGACTGGTTCACAAGGAATACCATGATTATCAAAGATATTGTTTTTTAAGATATGCAATAATGCCCTTGCGGGAGTGCTGCTTTGACTTTATATAATTTCTCTTAAAGCGGTTGCTCTATTCGGTGAGATGTGCAGTAATTCCAACGTAAATCGCGTTATATAGCTGGCCATTTGACATCAAATGCCTGCCCCTGAGGAAAATGCTGAAAAGTTTGCCTATCCTAGCTACCAATCCAACCACTTTCACCTGAAGCGTGAGGCCAGCATTGTACCAAGCACAAACACCACCAAGACCACGAGGAGACTGTTCCAGAGACAGTCCAGTTACCTGTTGTGTCCCAAGATCCTCACACGCTGAAGCGAGGAAGATCTGACAGGATAACACCCTTATGGGGTAGTCATGGGTTGATGACCGGCGTTTCTCTCCTCCATTCCATAGTGTGGTGGTTGCTACTGGTAGATGTGCTGCCGTTTCTGGTCCCAAACTCTGAGCGCGGTGGTCCCACATCCCTGTCCCCGCCAGACCGTCTGTCTCCTCTATGGATGGACTACCGAAAATAGGACCCCTATTTAAGGAACTGTTAAGGTTAGCGTAAATGATGTAGTTAGCAATGGGGTTATGATGAAGAAAAGAAAAGTTCCTTATGTATGCGCATATTAGACTATCAGCGTCACTTAGATCTCAGTTCACCTTACACTAATTCTTTTCCTTAGCCCAAATGTTTAACATCGAAGCAAAATGGTATAAATAATACTAATATGTTGTTTTGTGTCTCATTAATGCATAACGAACTTTTCTTTTCTGATGTTTTGTTACGAATACTGGATTTAAAAGTCAGACTTGAGAGCAGGAAAGATTTCCGTATTTGAAATATCCCAGCCAAAAATTAGTTCCATACCTATTTCTAAAGACCTGACCCCAACTCTAAGCTTACCTATGAATTACTGTATTCCTAATTCTAACTATCGCCCTGACTTAACCTTACCCCTCACTCCACATCATTTAATACCTCTTATATCTATGTCTATCTATACCTCTCTCTACCCCTCTTCCTCCTCCATAACTCCTTCGTAAAGCTACCTCTACCTCTCCCCTTACTCTAAACCAAACTCTACTCCTAGCCCAAAGACCCTAACCTTACCCTCCTTTCAAACACCATTCCAAATTAGCACACTAAATCCCAGTCTGAAGAACAGTAGCCCTACTTCCCATTCTATACAATCAGCCAGCTTCTCACTGACATTTAAAAAAAAGAGTGGATCAAAGATATACAAATGAAAGCCACAAATCTCAGTTTTCCTTGCAAACTGAGCATTCCTTTTAAATTTTGATATGCTTCGGATACGGAAATCTGGCTAACGCCAAAGTAATTAACGGAGAAGGTTACTATAATTAGCAGTGTTTTCTCCATGCTGCACGACTACGAAATTCATCCCTTAAATTTCAAAATATCTCCTAAAAATACACTGACCTCGCGCCGATCTCCCCTTCTTTCAGGCAGCCCAAAGTCTGCATTACTTAAAAACATCTAAAATCCCTCCAAAAATTTACAAATCCCCCCTCATATTAATGACAAGGCTAGAATGTCTCCCCAACCATATGACCTGGAAGAAAACACTGCTGTATCACACTGATTAAGTGATTAGGTTCAGTTAGCAAATGAATGAGGGAGCATAACTCCAGCAAGCCATCCCCTGCCTGCTCGTCCGCGTGTCCGAGGCTGTCCATCTCGTCCTTGTCTTACAGTTAAACTACACTCTTTGAAATTAACTAGCTGAGAGAGAGAGAGAGAAAGAGAGAGAGAGAGAGAGAGAGAGAGAGTAAAAGAGAGGAAGAAGAAAGGGAGAGAGAGCGCGAGAGAGAAACAGAAAGACGGAGATAGTGATAGAGCGACAAGACAGAGAGAGGAGAGAGAGAGAGAGAGAGAGAGAGAGAGAGAGAGAGAGAGAGANAGAAGAGAGAGAGAGAGAGAGAGAGAGAGAGAGAGAGAGAGAGAGAGAAGCTTCCTCACTATGTAAATTTGGATTATTTTTTTTTTCAACAGCCCCAGGGTCATAGACTTCGAAGTTGAATTCAGACTCATTAGTTTATGGAGAACATCGAATCAGACTTGGAGACGGGACTCGATTCTGATTTTTGTAACTTCTAATCACCCTTGCAGACAGACATCAGACATGCAGGAATGACCTGGAATCAGACTTCCAGGTAGGACATCAAATTGCAGGTAGAACCTCGAATCAAACATGCATGTAGGACCTCGAACCAGACCTGCTGACAGGACCTAGCATCAGATTCGCAGATAGGACCTCAAATCAGATGGGAGCTCTAATCAGGCGCTGATGGAACCTCGAATCACTTGCGGGGAGGGTTTCGATTCGCAGGTAGACATCGAATCAAACTTGCATTGAGGACTTAGACTTGCAGGGAGGGTTTCGATTCGCAGGTAGACATCAAATCAAACTTGCATTGGAGACTTAGAATTAGACTTGCAAGAAGGAACTCGAATTTAGACTTGCAGGAAGGATCTGAAATCATACTTGCAGGTAGGACTCAATCAGACTTGCAGGTAGGACTGCCAAGCTGACTTTTCAATCTTGAATCAGATTTGTATGTACAACCTCTGGTCAGACTTGATGGTAGGAGGTCAAAATAATTCTGATAGGACCTTGAATCATATTCATTGGTAGAATCCTCCATTTAAACTCACTGGCAAGACTTCGAAGGGAATTTGAGAAAAGACTTCGCTTCAAACTCACTAGTAGTAGCCGGTAGGACCTCAAATCGGACTCACGGATAGCCAGGAAGACTTCAAATCAGACTTACTCGTAGGATTTGGAAATTGATCTTTCGTTAGGAAATTGAATCGAAACCTAGGACTTTCAGGAAGGACCTTGTAGGAGGATCGAATCAGATTTGCAAAACCAGATTTCCTTGCAAGACATCCAAACGGACTCACAGGAGGCAGCGGGGCTGTGTGTCTTGTGAGTTGTTCTCATACTCCCGAGTTCGTGAAGTTCTAAGTGTGTAGGCTTGGGTCTCTTGTAGAGCGGTTGTAGTATAGTGTTCTTGAGAAAATGACGTAACTCCCAGTCCTCACTTGCTCAAGTGTAAATTGCTTTAGAGCCGGGGTGCTGCACTGTGGCGAATAGCAGCCACCCTGCTATGTATCTTATTTTCAACTGCATATTTTTATATATGATGCTTATGTCATTAAGGCGTTATTTATATTAACTGTTATGAGTGAGATATATGCAGCAAAGTATGGCACTATTGCACATGTTCCTGGGTGGATTTCGTATTTTTGTTGGAAGGAGCTCCGAATGAGCCTCACATCTCTAACTTAGCCCTAAATCCACTCGTTACCCTAACCCTTGTGCTCATTAAGACAGGAACGTCGGTCGTTCACCCAAACAGAGGCAATACATCGGATGTGATTCTCATTTGGAATTCTTCCTCATTGTAAACTACTAATTGAATCTCAAATCGACACTAGATTTAGATCTTGCCTTACTGATATGTAAAGCAGTAAAATACTGAAGAAAACAAACCGAGCAGACAGCGATAAACAAAGCCACAAAGGAAAACGAGGAAAGATTTCCGCAGGCAACAACCCCCGAAATAAGAACATACTAAAGATATACCGGCTATATCGAAGGACAGCACCGCAATGGTAATGATACAGTTCAGTTAGTCGTAGACAGGTCATGGACTAGATCAATATTTCGACTAAATCGGTGCTGTTGTTAGAGAAAGCCCATTTAGTCATAAACAGGTCATGGACTAGATTGACATTTCGACTAAATCGGTGATGTTGTTAGAGAAAGCCGATATACCCTACCCCTAATCCAAACCCTACCCCTACCCCTACCCTTACCCCTAACCCTACCCCTAACCTAACCCTAACCAACGGGTTGTTGCCTGCGGAAATCTTGCCGAAAAGGAAATACTCATCTGCACTACAGCGTCCCTGCCTATGCGCTGGTTAACTTGTGAGGAAGTGTTGCCACCACCAGTGTCGTTTGCAACCTCAATCCACTATGAGAAAGCCATGCTTGCAGTCATCAGTCAGCACTCTTGCGATGGTTAGACCTATCCTCCTGTCTTCTCGTCCACACGATAGTGTGACATGCAAAGAATGTCACAATCAATCCAACATTCAATTAAATTCATCACTTGCTGTAGACGCAGCATGCTACTAGCCTGGCTATACAGACATCGACCCCTCAGCCAGCTTAGCCTGAACCATTTGAAACATACGACAGTTAGTGTAGCTTAGAGCTGTTTTAGTTATCAAAATGGACAGAGAAGTTCACAAGTGTCGCCAGCACCCAAGAGTTTTCACGTGAGTTTCGCTCGAAACCAGTCAACGCATTGTCTGCCGTGGTTGTTTTTCCTTTACTTTAACTTTGCTCAGGTAGACAGTGAAAAAGCTAACGTTCTACAACTGATCTGAGACCCACACTTGTAACATGAAAATAAACATATAAGCGGATTTCAAGTTTGCAAAAGGGGAAAGGGGAGTGAAAAGGTACGCAAAAGGGATTTCAGAGTCGTTATAGAAAAGCGGGAGGGGAGAGGGCTGGCTTTCTGGCTTCTCCTCAGCCTCGCAGTCAGCGGCGGATTTTAGGGTTTAAGATTGTGTTCGAGTCATTCCCAGAATTACTGGATCAAAAGGTGACAATGGTTGGGGCCAGTTCTGTCATAGGCGAAGGACTGTGTGAGCAAGAGAAAGAGAGGGAGAGAAAGAAAGAGAGAGAGAAAAGGAGAGAGAGAAAGAGAGAAGGGTGAGAGAAAGAGAGAGGAGAGGGTGAGAAATTGAACAACTTACTTTTCATTTTTATTTTAGCCTGCTATAATTATGGCACCGCTTGCCCCAAACATGGCTTTCTCAGGGCCCTGGGCAAAATCTTCTTGCCCCCCCCCCCACNCACTTCCCCAATAACAATGAGTATCAGTCGCTCTCTTCTATTTTTCTTTGATTGTCTTGCAAAATCTTTCAGCAGTATAAGAGGCGCCCAGTCTTTCTTTCTTCACTTTAAAATTTGTCGGAATATTATTATAGACTGTAATAAAGGGAGTGGGGCATCTCTCTCCGGCCCAGTACCAGACGGGCCGCAGATTCGTCCTTGATTATAACTCTAATAATTAATACTACTGATAGTGACCGTTATCATTGAAGGGGACTTAAAAGTTAGGATAGGTTAGATAACCCTTTTTACAAGCTTGAGTCAAGATGCTTTAGGCATTCATGAACGTAATATGTTTTTTTAAAGTTTTGCATCAGCCACATGCACCGCTCAGACTCAAACTTGTCTATAAGAAAGCGGATCACACAGTACAGAGAAATGACGATTTGGCAATTTTTACAAACAGACCTAGCTATGTTACATTGTCACGATAACCAGTACTTTGTCATAACATTGCGATGGGTGTTTTCTGATTTTATTGTAATAATTTTTACGAAGTATAACAGGGGCGTATAACAGAGAACATTTCCCAACCAGAGACGGATGTAAGGTAAGGCCCGCGAGACGCTGGATCTGAAAAAGGTGCAGAACCCGCGAAACAATAACAAATAATCAAAGTTTATTGATATGGGACCAGGGGTGCTTAAAACGAAAGAGAAATTGGGGAGCTGCTTAGAGCCCTGTGTTGCAAATGCCTGGAAATGAGGAAGGAATGATGAGCTTTTGCACTTCGGAAAGAGAAAGAGATGATAAGAAAGAAAAGAGCGAGGTAGATAGATAGATAGATAGATAGAGAGAGAGAGAGAGAGAGAGAGAGAGAGAGAGAGAGAGAGAGAGGAGAGAGAGAGAAGATCAGTGACTGTTTTGAAGAACATTTTATGTTCGATTCATTAAGGAGTTCCACAGGAAGATTTTTCCCAAGACTCCGAAATATTATAAGGAGACCATCTTCAGGTCAAACTCTGCCACAGAGTATTTCACAAGAATGCTTACAGTCATTTGAATAATATGATATGAAAGGTATTGAAAGGGTCGACATTAATTTCGATCTATTTTTGATGCCCAAACTGGCAACCGGTCTCCATGGTGCAACGATTGGCGGTATTAAAAATAGTGAAAATTCCAGTAGTGTTGAAAAGATGGAAAAGTCTGGAAATGCATAATCGGCATTAAGTTTCACAAATTAAATAGGAGTACTACTTTTGATACTTAGAGCTTGAAGACTCAATGTCGCGATACTTATTAATTCAAATAACGACCCATGACTAGTGGAATGCAGAATGTTTTCTTTGTAACTTCAGATTAGATCTGTCTGTAATATAGAATATAAACATATAGGTTTTTTTTTTTCCACGTATCGCACTGCATTCTTCTCCTCATTCCTTCTCGTCCTTGATTACCACATGTTTCTCTCACTCCCCCTCGCCCCCCCNCCCCCCCCCCCTCATCCTCCCTAAATCTTTGCTCCCACCCATTAGGTCTTTCTCAACCCCATTGATGGTTTCTCTGTGCAGGCCACAGTAATGAAATTTGGACAGCTGACCGCCACAGTGATCACACCTCAGTGGCGGATTAAGGCATAGGTACGATGGGCGCATACCCAAGGACCCGCGTATGTAGGGTCCCTGCATCGGTTATCAAGAGAGGGGAGGAAAGAGAGGAAAGAACAGGAGAAGAGAAGACAGGAGAGAAAGGAGAGGACAGTAGAGGAGAGGAAAGGAGAAAAGAAGAAAGGAGAGGGCAGGAAAATAAAGAAGAAGAGAAGGAAATAGAGGAGAGGGGGAAGGAAAAGAGACGAGAAGAAAGGAGAGGAGAGAGAGGAGAGGAGAAGAGAAAAGAGGAGGTGAGGGAGGACAGGAAAGGATCAGAGAAGAAATGAGACGGGAGGAGAAGATATGAAAGGAGAGAAGGAAATTAGAGAGGAAAAAGGAGCTGAATGAATTTATTTGAGAGCTTGTATTAAAATGGGATCTCTTATCAACAGTAATAATTTCATTAGTGCATTGGTGCTGAATGAATCTTTAATAACATTCAGCATGCAGAGGTATTGTAATTCTTATAATGGTAAGAATTCCTATCGTTAATGCGCAAGCTCTCATTTGATAAAACTGATGCTATTGTAGAGTTTGCTCCTCACATGGTCGTTGTATGGTACTGAGGGACTTCCTTAATTATAGTTGTAAACTTTGTAAAAAAAAAATAATATAGAAATTCTTTTTCTCTCGCTCTTTCTCTCTCTCTCTCTCTCTCTCTCTCTCTCTCACTTTCTCTCTCTCTCGTCTATTTTCTCTCTTTCTCTTTCCTCTGACTATAGTTCAAGAGACGCTATTCGTTCTCTTCTCTGACACCAGCCGGCTATAGTGAAAGGGGCCATGTATCTTACATGTGCCCAAGGGCCCCGCGTACCCTAAATCCGCCTCTGCAACACCCTCAACCTTCTGTCCGTCGCTCCATCACAACAGCCTGAGGGTAAGAAAAACCGGTGGCTGAAGACATGCGGAGAAAGATATATTCGATAAGCGGCCCAGGAATGTACAGAGTGCACAGGGGTAATATTGGCAGAAAGAGCTGGCTTGATTAAGACCCAGTGAAGCTCAAATATTATTAGATTGGGTTAATCTCTGCCAGAAGAATAAACAAACTCCGGCCATCGGTGAGGATCTAGTCTTGCTCTGTGGCCTTCGTGTTGGACGGTGTCAGAAAGAGGGCAGCCAGCTTGGCCACCAGGTCAGCACTGGATCTATAGTCCAAATTACGCTCTGGGAAGTTCACGGAGAAATGAGGCAACGGAGAGACAGCCTAAAGGGATTGCCAGATAATGTTAAAGAAAAGACGACGTTTTAACGATCGTGGACGTTTTTGTATTTTTCGCTGTCCTTGTTAGTTTTTTGTTGCTTTCATCACTTTTTGTGTGTACTTTTGAGGATTTAATTGAAGAGCAGGTGCTGGCCTCGAAAATGCAGGTTATAGGTGCCTGCGCAAAGGTCTTATCTCCCTTATATATTTCATACAATGATACGGTCTTTGCGCAGGCACCCCTCGAGCGGTCTTCACTCTTTTGTGATTATAATGGAAATCATAACGTTGAGCTGTGAGAGACCAAAGCCTACTCGTTCAACGTTTTATTGTCTGAATATTTAGTCACTTTCTACCGTCGTCTTCCAACCTACTCCCTCAAGGAAAGTGAGAAGAAATGACCCTAAACTTGCCATAATACCAAAGAAAAAGATTGGGAAATTAACACATTTTTGTACCTGAATCTCAGACTAAACTTAAGAAAGCAGATTTGCCAATTGCTTACTGAGGATCTAAACTGACACTATTTTAACACACCGCGTCGAACCTGCCTGTAACTTCACAGAAGTACACAACACAGTGAGTTTGGGATGGTGTGATCATTGAAGTAATGTGGCTGTCTTAAATACGTGGAATTATTGCTCTCCTTTACCCTGAAGATCTCATGTGACAACCACATGGCCACAATATAGATAATCGCAGGGCAAAGTCGGTGTATCTCGATTAAATCCTTCGTTTACATCACCAATAACACCGCCACCATTACCACCACCACCACCACCACCACCACCACCACCAACAACAACAACAACAACAACAAAAACAACAACAATGACAACAACATTAACGTAGCTGGAGCAACGAAACATCTATTTGAAGTACACAAGGTTCTTTCAGGCTTACCTTGTCTGTGTACAAAAAAAAACACACACATTTTTCACATAGGCACTGTTGTTCTTCCTGCATCTTTCAGGCATATGCCTCAGAAATGGGGCTATGCATTGCACTTCTTCCACCATCTTTCACAGAAACTTTCTCTCTCTCTCTCTCTCTCTCTCTCTCAATGTGGGGACATCCATAAATTTTAAACTCCGAGAGGGGGTGTTGGGTTTTTTTCCGAATTGGGCAGCCTCCATAGAAGACACCGACTGCAACGAATAAACAAGTGAATGAACGAATGAACTAATCAAGGNGGGGGGGGGGGGGGGGGAGGAGAAGGCTAAAGGCACCTTAAGTACGCATTTCTTGATGGTTGGATTGGAAGCAAAAGTGAGGGGTTGAAAGACGTTTAACATCTACAGGGTAGGGTCGGGGGAGGGTGTTGGGAGGAAAGGAGTGTTAGAGGGCGTTGGGAGGGATTGGCGTCGAATGTCTGAGCAACGTAACAGACTAAAAAAGAAAAAAAGGGGGGGNGGGGGGGGGGGCGGAGAGGGAGTTGGGGGTGGAAAAATCTCGAAAATTTGAATCTTACATATCCTCGCTCCCTCCCTCTCCTCTCATCCTCTCTATCTCTCTCTTCCACTCTCGTTAACAATAGGCGTCGGCCGCCATTTTTGCTTTTTGTTTTTTTCATTTCACAAACATCGCGCGTGTGTCAAATAATAACAACATTCTCATTTTCTTATCTGCACCGAACATGTTTCCTGCACATTAAACATGCACGGTAAACGCTTCACATTCCGACACGATTTGAAAAGCGGCTGTAACCCCAGCCTTCAGTTCACGATACGGAGCAATGATAACATGAAAGGATACCTCTCGTACAAGTCTTAGGATTCTGTGAAGCAGGAAGAATGGCTTTTATTCTGAAAGATACAATCCATCAGCTATAAGAATCATAAATACACTATAATACACAGAAACAATGCAGTGATCCAGAGAAACATGGCTATTGTCATGATAGTAATATACATGTAAAATCTTTATCTAGTGCTTTTACACGAGTGTGTTTTATGTTTGGCAGGGCAGGTAAGAAGAGAAGATAATAAAGGGAAGGGGTATAATATTGAATGAAGGAGAGGATGGAAGAGGCCGGAATATTAGAGCCGATAGAATAGCGCATTGAGAACGTGACCCATACATGCAAAAAGGACGCAACTGTATCGTGCAAAGAGGACGCCACTGTATTTACTACTAGGATAATTATGTGAAGAGAAAGGTATCCTGATACGTATAACTAAATGTTGGAAGGACGGCGCAGAACCTCATGATGCGCAACTTCCACTTGCCCGTCTTATGTGTTGTAATGTGCCTTCAGCAGAAGGGTTTGCTAGATAAGCTTGTTAATATATGTTATACAAAAAGAACCCTGGAAGTTTTGAGACGCTCCAATTTGTGAGTGAACGTTTCAATAGAACTTCTGAATTAGGGAGCAGTAACTCAACGTACTGCATTAACCGCAGTGAGCACTTTAATATGTTAGGAGTTTCTCCTGGTTACCGCAGTGCGTTAACTAACGCAAGAGTTATGCATCCTGCCGCAGAGCTTCCGAGCGAATGTTTCTTCAAGGACATGAAGTTCGAGATCGTGAGCTCTCGCCTCTCTCATTGCTGTACATATATTTGGTCACCACTGACCATGTCCTTCGACTGTTAAAAAAGTAAGGGGGAAAGTACGTTCCTACTGTTGATACCATCAGGGCTTGATTTGTTCTTGTGACAAATTTCGCTCAGATCTTCAGGAGACCGGGGGGTGAGAAGACTCTTGATAGTTTAGGGGTAAGTGAAACTGGCTCATCCTAAGCGTTCGACCCGAGACTGGTCACCTAAGAGTATGCCAACGTGAATAAAGATGCAAGTAAGAACGTGGCTATGAATAATGTGGGGTGATAGCATCTTGAGTATCAAGGACGAGGTTCAGAAACACTGGATCTGGGTTGGAGCTGACATTAGAAGGTTGCCTTATCTTTAAAATGCTTCATTCCGGGTTGGGACGCGGAATGGGGTCAGTTGAAAGGTTTCAAGAGAAATTTCGCCAACATTAGCACCTCGTTCCTCCATACGGGTTGATGGCCTTGAACACTGGGTATCATGTGACAATCATGAGATTAATGGGAAACTTTGTTTGATTAGACCAAGACCCCAGATCTTAATGGATGATGTGAACGATCGAATAGGATGAAGTTGATTTTTATTTGAAGTAGAGAGGGAGAAAAACACTCTTGTTCTCGTCCCTGACCAGTGCCTTTTATATGAACAGAGGAAGAACAAGCATGAACTTCAGTTGAGTGCACTTGTGTTAGGATTGTGCCGGTTCATATCACCATATGTCAGCGTACTGGACTTCATAACAAGTACCATACACACACAAGCACAGAGAGAACGAGAGAGAGAGAGAGAGAGAGAGAGAGAGAGAGAGAGAGAGAGAGAGAGAAAGGAAGGAAGGAAGAAAAGAGTGAGAAAAGGGAGAGGGGATGAAAAACAAGATGATGGAAATNGGGGGGGGGGGGGGGGCGGGGAATTGATAAAGAACGGCAAAAATAATAGTAAAGATGAAAGTCCAAGATCTTTATTAGGCAACAGCCAAAGCAATTCAGCTCAAACCTGACAAAGTTAGTCTATTCATCACACACACAAAAAAAGTTACAGGAAAAACACAAAAAAATAGACTATGTTGTCAGAGAAAAAAAATGCTTAAAGGAAAAAAAACTAATTCTATAAACTCTATAATTTTCCACATGCATACCAGAGAAAGAGCTACATTACATCATCCAGAGTTGACGAGTATAAAAAAAAAATTGGGTGCCTAGCATTGCAAGAAAGACAAGGCTGTTGTTGGCTGTTCAATGAATACTGAAAACAGTTTATGGGAGTGGAAGCTCATCCGGACCTCTTGCATGAATATTAGGATCGACACGTCACAGCCTGACCATTGATCTTGACCTTGTCATAGTATCGGTTCCAATGTACTGAAACGACCTCTGTATTCGATACCCAATGCACGCGCTGGCAGTGACCGAAGACGTTTCTTGGCAGCCACTTCCCGTGATATCAGACAAGGCATGCTTTGTTTGACTTCTTGATTTTCACTCACCTCCATTTGGTTACGTGACCTTTTTTTCTCTGCCGAAATCGATGTCTGTCAACAACCGGCCTATTGAGTCATATATAGTAATCATACTTCAAGTTGGGAATAATAGCTTCCGTCGGAGTCCTGGTCGAGCCGAAAAGAAAAGCAAAAATCAATGAAGTAGCATTTTTAGCGGAAGAAATTGACGATGCTTGGCAGCCTACGAGTGGGTGATTGAAGCTTAGTTAAACAATTGTCTACAGCCTGTTCAATGAATTTCTGAAAGGATAGGCTGGGACCAGAACAATTCTTTCTAGCTTCAGCGATACAATCTTAGAGCCTAAATGAAGTGAGTGTTATTACATTAAGTCAAAGACATTTTCTTGAAGGGACGCAATCTTCGAATTTCCAAAATTCCCGAATAATTTTGTTGAACGAACGAAGCTACCATTGAATGTATCAAAACCGTTAGATTCGTTTTCCACAACCTATCAGATCTGTCTGACCTTCAAGCTAGCATTTCAAAAGAGAATTTAAAGGTAAGAACATAGGCTGTGGTCATCACACCAAAATATTTCAGTTCTTGAAAATAATCCATTTATTGACAAAGATGACGTCAACAACATCAAAAAGATGAATGTGCTGACAGCTTGGATATTCTGCAAGTAATTTCCATGGTGTTGCGCAAAAACATAATGGTACTTGACTGGTATACTACACAGCAACATTGCTATAACGAATCGTCCCATCCATTTTAAAATATATAAAGCTAGACCACATGATAGATGTTCATACAGACAACTGTAACTTTAATAAGGATTGTGCTAAAAATGTCCAAAGCTGTTCTAAGAACGCTCACAGCGAAAGAATATATCTGTTAATGGTGGTAAACCGAAGCGTTTCTTATTCTTATTGACAAAGCATTGAGATGTTGCTTTGTTTTGAATGCCGTTTGAACAGTGAGATTAATGAGAATCAAAACAGGAATTTTATTCACCTGATTGCAAAATTGTTTTATGATGTCATGGAATGTCATTCACCGATCCATGATATATACACGTAGAATCATCATGATTCATAGATTGTACAACAAATGAAATGCATGACAAAGTTATCTTAAATCGTCGCTGCGCAGCGCCCTGGGCCCATCAAGCTCTAAAGCCAAGTATTCCTTTACACCTGAGGGTAATGTGGATTGGAGTTAGCGTCTTTCCCAACAACACAGCAACGAAAATTGCCGAGCTTAGAGCCCAGCTCACAGCTCTCAGACTTCACAGTCTTCAGGTTGTCAGAACGACCCACAAGCCACACGGTCACGTTGCCCCCACCTCACGTTTAACACTTCAGGCATTGATAGCTGTCATACCTGAGTGTTGCGTACAAACAAGAAATCAGTTTGTGTATTAGCCAACGTCAACAGTGGTGAATTAAAGGAGGCCTCTTAAACCAATATTTGGAGGACCTGCCTAGAGAGATATGGATTATAACACAATGAAAGAGACTGACGGTTCTCACTCCATCATTGTTTGAAGTTCAATAGCCATGAAGAATACAGTGAAGTTCTTTATTATCTGCAAATATTGCATGGCTATGAAAGGTATTCACACTCTCTTTACCCTGCCAGACAGTAGTTAAGCATGGCTGTAACTCCTGAAGAGCGGATGGATGTCGTGGGAGGGTCTGGGGCCGTGCCCAGAAACAAAATTCCTAGTTATTTTAGATGAAAAAGATGCCATGGTAGTATCTAAATTGTTCTAGACTTCTTACGCCAGGCTGGAGGAGAAAAAAAGNGGGGGGGGGGGGGGAGGAGGGGGAGTCGGGACAAGGTAAGGTAATTACACCGTGCCAGTTCTCTGCTCGTTTCGTAGATATACTGTTTCTTATATAACGTAGTCATATCAAAACAGGTTATCGGAATGAATGCAACATGATAGAATTGCTTTCTCAGGTTTTCTTGTGTTTCATGCACTGAGAAAGTGTTGATTATAAACATTGTCTAAATACCGCATGTCTGATTAAGTGCGAATAAGAGCCT
>JAWQUT010000199.1:1188160-1199416 GCA_033807755.1 Ellobium chinense | reverse complement strand
GGGGGGGGGGGGGGGGGGGGGGGGGGGGGGGGGGGTCCATAGGTTTCTTATGCGATAGGCTGATATCCGAATAATTTTCAAGTGTTGCGATACCCGGATTATATACTCCAAGAATCGAAAATATTGATTCTATTTCTAAGTGCACGGCAGACAAGAAATTACTTCATAGTTTTGGAAGCTTTTCGATTAATTGGTAGATCTGATGGTGAGTTTCGGAAGTGGATCGATATTATGTTTGATACAGTTACGATTTAGCGTCAGTATTAGTGGGTTGTTTTTTTTTTTCGTTTTAGCGAATTTGCGTGTTGAGTTTCACTTGAGAAAATTACTTCCCGCGAAAAAAAAAATTCCATCTTAAATTTAAAAAACGACGTTTTATTAGTAAATAATCTGTATAGAGAACTATGACTTGCAAAAGGGAAGCACAAATGCGAAAAGTACCGTATTTCTCAAAAATAAAATTAAATTTCTCCATGCATCAAGGGCATTGCACTGCAATTCATTATAAAAGAATGTGAATAGAATATACATTGCAAGTAGCAAGCTCCAGATTTGCTTTAAGCTTGTTCTCTAGGTTGTAGCACACACACACACACAAAAGCCGTACCAAATCTCCTGGAACTTCAAGGGGCCACCTAACGCCAAAACTTCATCAGTTACTGATCCGTTCTGCTAATGATTTGTAAAATCTGAGGCCCGAGCTTGTATTGACATGGATTTCCATAGCGGACAAACCCAGGTAGTCACACACACAAAAAAAAACCAACCCCATTTTGATACTTTATATTAGATCTGCTACACAGCAGGATATAATAACAAAACGAGGCGCGCTTTTGCAGATATGGCGACATTCACCACTGGCTGTCATAACCATATCAACTGACAGTGTCCTTTGTTTCCATCGTATGGGTGCGTGCATGCGAGGCATGCGTGTCCCTAGGTGTGTTTGTTTATTAAGGTATCCTGTATGAGGGCTAGCGTGCAATATGTGATAATGACTAAGGTTTCATGTGTCTCTAATCTCAACAACAACAAAAACAGCACGGAATTAAGGGCGAGATGGAAAAGGAGGAGGGGGGGTGGGGATGAGATAGAGCAGTCTGCCGTTCTCTTTCTCTTTCTCTCTGTTTGTCTGTCTATGTGTGTGTCTCTCTCTGCTCTCTCTCTTCTTATCCCTCTTTTCTCTATTATTTGTTGCCCTATTATTTGTTGCCCTTATGCATTAATCTGCTTGCCCTTGTCACAATGAAACAAACACGCATACTGACACTGTGATACCCACACTCTCGCCTTTATTCACTCTGACACGCTCACTCGCTAATAACAACCTTGCTTGGATGCTCACTCTACTAGGGTTTTCACTGTCAGTGGACATTAATTTCAGCTTCAGTGATCTCATTCTTAAAACTAGCAACGGCGCCCGTTCTTCGAATGGCATTGCCATGCGTGGATAGCACATTTCAGACATTCAGAAGAGGGGGGTTTACTGATCACAGACAACAAACAAAGCATGGCGCGACTTTTGACCCCTGCACTCTGATCAAGGGAAGCAACTTATGTGCAAGCGAATTCATAATAAAAATGCCGGCTCCACGAACTTTGCAAAAAATTTAAAAATGAATGAAAGAAAAAAAAAGCAAAACAAAACTCTCTAAATAGGAAAGTTAAGTATACCTTGCAATTCGACATCGACAAAACGGTGGCATATCAAACCTCGTGGGTATAAGATGTTTCGTAATGAAATGCATTACAGTTTCATGAGGATGTTCCTATAATTTTATAACATTATAATGGCAAAACAAGTAAATGACCAGCCATGACCCCGAAGCCTTACATGTCATCACAGAACAATGCTTAACACAGTATCCCAATTACGACCCATTGGTGGTTAGACGTATTTTTCTGGTCTCGTTTCACTTCTGAGATATCTAGGAGAATTGAATTATCCACTTTTGGGGAAAAAAAGTAGATTTTTTAAGTGACATGGTTTAAGTTGGCTTCTACAGCCATTACAAATTCCATTATCCGCACTGAGTTGCCGCTCTAATTTAGATCTATACCGACCTTCATTGAAGATTCAAAATTTAAACGAATACGAAGAACGTGTCCTTAAGTTATAAAATGTGCTAGTCGACGGGTCTCATTATACAATATACCATAGTTCTAGAGAATCTTTCACTACAAGATTTTCACTTTTATCTGTGGAATCCCAGTCCCGTAGCTACCTCTTTGTCAGTGAACTTTTACTTTACTTACCAAAGGCCATGTTTCGTATTAATATCCCATTATATTGACCCAGCACACGTCTAAAGACGTGGGTAGACTGTCTCGATTAAGAAAAAAGTTTATTCCATCTTCTATATTGATTAACTGTAATGGGACTGCTTGCTGCATCACTCTCAAAACTGAAATTGAATATTCAGAATCGACTTTTCAACATTGCATAACATCACTTTCTCTTCCCCATCATTTGTTGAATCTCCAGACTTCTAAAATAAGCGCCACTACACTATATTTATTATCTGTTAAAATAGATAACTTTTCGCTATATTGAATGTTTTTAAAAAAATATTTTCGTAAATGCAAGCTACCAAGAGAGAAAGCGAGAATGAGGGAAAAGGTCAAGAGAGGGGAAAAGGGAGAAAGATAGAGACAGAGACAGAGAGAGAGAGAGAGAGAGAGAGAGAGAGAGAGAGAGAGAGAGNAGAGAGAGAGAGAGAGAGGGAGAGAGAGAGACAGAGAGAGAGAGGGGTGGGGAAGGGAGGGAGAGAGAGAGAGAAAGAGTAATAGAAGGAGCAAGTGTCATTTAAGGTAATGTTTATTTTACACTAAAAGTCTACTAAACACACATGTTGGTATGTATACAAGAAAAGTGCAGCAGCCAGGTGTAGAATGATTCCTGCCAAAATAAATCAGGACGCGCCCATAGTGCCTAGCCTTTGCAAAGAATTCTAAAACAGGTGAAACATAAGATACGCTTGTATTTACAGATGCAACATGACGCTGCTGAAAGAGGTATAAACGTGTCGAAATTATTTTTATCGGAAAATGAATCGAACAACTGTCGTGGATGAATTACCGAAATGAAGCCCCTGCAATATCTGAAATCTAAAAATGCGAATCTAGTCTAGTCTACGTCATTTGAAAACATCCACTGCATCAGCATGAAATGTCATTTGAAGAAACAGAAATCTACTTCTAGACTGACGTCACTTTAGCCGGGTGAAATCTCGTGACTTATAACAATGCGCAGCCGTGACGTCAGAGAGAATAAGTAGCTAATATGATGTAGATTACTGATTTTCTCCCTTTTGTCAAGCCATTTATAGATCTGTGACTGGAAAGAATTAAGACTTCGGTTGTGAAATTGGCGAGGCACCTTGAAATACAGGACGTTTCAAAAACAACAACAAAAAAGACGCTAGAATTTTTATCTTCTTGATAAGTTATCCGATATTTAAACTATCTTTCCAAAGTTAATATGAGTAAATATTTCTGGAAAACACATTTTATTGTATAAAAATAGTTAATATCTGTCCAAAATGTGTGATAAGGAAAAATATTTAAAAAATATATATCAAACTCAAAGAACGTGCAAACATAATTTAAAATGATTTCATGAAACTGGCGATGCATGTTATGCTCATGAGCACCAGCAAAGCAATATTTATAATAATTTATCATTTATCATTGATCAATACAGCAACATGATACTCGCGTAACCAATGCGAAAAAAACAATAGGAATTTGATGATCACAATACAAACTCAAAACATTTCCATTCTTATCTAAGCTTCGATGGCAGGTGTTTTGATTTTTCACTACCTACTCTACAAAAGCAATTTTCCATTGCAACTTGAACGATTCCCTTGAAAGGTGAACATAATAATATCGTCAAGTTTCATGAAAACATTATCATTCTAGATTTTCCTGCACTAAATATTCCGCGAACTACTACAGCAGAATTCAATCTACGTCCATTAAAAATGAATGTTAGGAAGAGAGAAGACTATTAAGACCAGGGCTTAGTTGTGAATATCGAATCCACTATTTTGTATTGGTTATGCGGATAATGATTGTTGCATCCACCGAGTTACTGTAAATTTTAATTCTACTGTTCTGTTTTTGCTTGAGACCATGTGAAGGATCCATGGCTTTGATGAATTCATTTTCACACTTTTCAAAAAGGTTGAGCATCATTCTTACGCCCTGACGGTTTCATATGTTTTAAATAATATCTTTTCCTGATCTCATAATATTTGGAGTAATATTGACCTTTGTTATACCATACACTGTTTTTCAATGAATTTTAGTTTGTTAAAACTTTAGGAAATATGCCTAAGTTTTATGAGACCTTTTCGTAAAAAAAAAAATGTGGGTTTTTTTTTTTGAAACCCCCTGTAGATTGGCAAGTATCAGCGACCTGCTGTCAGACTAAAGTCTCGTATTTCAGTGTGTTTAAGTGCGACTGGTTCAATAGCTAAATACAGAAAAGTATCACTGTTATATTTAATGACACCGAACCACCATTCGTATGTCATGTCTCCAGACTGTGCTTTAAGAGATTGTCACAAACACGGCGTCTCATGAGATCAAAGAAACCTAAAATGTCAGACAGAGGCGGTGTGTTTTCAGAATGCATGCGTATTTTTTTTTTCAGAAATTCAACTGTGCTATCGATCTGCCAACAAATTTGTCTAGATTATGAGCTCTTCAGGTTGACAAAAGCTTAGTTTCTACTTGAACGTTTTCTGCTAGTTTGTAATATTTCTTGATAGTGCGGCTTTATTGATTGTAAAATTTGAAAGACGACAAGTCGTGTATAGATGGCAAGGCGCTTGACTCGGCGCTGGATGAGAATAAGAAACAACAGAAATGGTTGATATATTGAACGCCATTGGAACCTGTTCAATATTTTCATGATGGTTACTCATGAACAGTAGGTTCACCGTCAATATCTCATTCCCCCCTACATGTCATTATCATCATCATCATCATTTGTTTCACACAAAATAAAATATAATAGCGTCCACCAGTGTCGTACTATACAATTTTATTTAAATTACAAAAAGAAGCACACAATAAGAAAATGTCAAATTTTCGGAATTGAAAATTCCTTCATCAGAAATAAAAATAATAATGATAAGGAAAAAGAAGTCATATGAAGAGAACTAAGACTTTATAGGGGTGCTAATTTAAAAGGATTCGATAAGAGTTCACTAAAGAAAACAGAGAAAGAAAAAGTTCATCGTCATCATCATCATCATCATCATCATCATTTTCAAAAATATAAAACACTCTCAGTACTGTGGCATGAAAAATTTAATAAAAGTTCCAAATCATCATCATCATCATCATCATCATCATCATCATCATCATCACCACCACCACTACATCACCGCCACCAGTTCACCACCATCACTGTCAGTGTAGGGCTGTCTGGTTGTCCCAATACTAACATTTCTAATGGTATTGAGTGCATTTGATAGATAATATTTCAGTCATATCATAGTGAATTAACTAGTGGTTAGTAATATTCTTACTATTCCAGAATTTTGTTTTCATGTAAAGGTTTTTTTGGTTTGTTTTTTTTCCCTCCCCACCTCCACCCCCACTCCTCACTCTCGTCTCGGCTGCCTTGTTCGTGAAACCCTTTTTCATTCTGTGTGTACCTTTTACTCTGAACAACAACAGCTTCGTGAGGGTATCGATGTGCCGGATACTCAGTGATCACACTCTTAAAAACAAGATCAGCTTAATGAGCGTATCGATATGCTCGATACTCAGTAATCGTACATTTTTGATAAATAGCTCCAACCGATTCTCGGAGTCTGGCTAATGATTCATCCCACCCCTCTCCCAAACCCCATCTCTTATATTGCATATTCTTCCATTAATTGAAATGTGTTTGAGTTTATAATAACACGTAAACCTACATCTCATATGATAAAAAGGTATGTAATGAGCACTTCCAAACACGCTATTTTTGAAGAAGAGCTAGGCTGCCAAGTCAAAGAGGGGGGTTAATACTGTAATATATCATGTCTTCTATATATTTGTCCATCATGATCCCTGACATTATTTTGTGAGCTTTGTTAGCGATAAGCCTTATAATTGTATGTATGTAATGTGAACTGAGACACCTTGAAAGTGTGGAAAAAAACAAAGTGATTCATCGCCTCTCAACAGCGCTGTAAAACCAAAACAAAAAAGAATCAGTCGATACAATATAATGTTGTATTGGTTTTGCCATTTTCAGTAGTGTGATTTATGAGGTTATTACAAGTTTGTCACAAGCATTATTATAGTTATTAGAGAGATTTTGCTTCATGCTCGAGTCTCCGCGACAAATCGTTAAAGAATGAGTAGACATACACATATGGAATCTTCCGGTGTTATAGTCATACTGCACAATTCGTGGAAATAGATGTGAAATTCACAACTGCTTAGCAGATAATGTGCAACAGGATCATAAAACCCCAGGAAATGCTAAATTAGTTTGCCTACGTCTGCAAAGCGGCCCGAAGGAGATCCAAACTTTAAAATAGAAGCTCTCTAATATTTGAAGGGAGTTTTATTGCTGCAGTCGTTTCTTAGTGTGTTGACATTTTAAGGAAGTTTAAAAGGGCTAGGCACTTACGGCGTAAATGTGAACAAACACATGGCTCAGCGATGAAATTAGTCTTACTATCTAAGAAAATGGTTGTGTCTGTCGTTCTTATTTAGCATCTTACGTCGCAACCAACATAAATAATTATGGAAATTGTAATATTATACAACAGTATATTAGCACGAATAGACGTAATTTCTTACAAAGATTGTTCCATTCTTACGTCGTACAATTTTAGGTTTGACCCTATTATCATAACCCACCTAAACTTCCAATGAAATTACCGAAATATATAAAAATTTACATACAATTGAAACTGTGGAATGCGACATTATACTTCAATATAGATGATATCAGTACATCGTGTCTGTTGACTTGTTAGTAAGATCGTGGACTACGGATGAAGCCATATAGCATGGATAATAATAATAATAATAATAATAATAATAATGCGATTACGGCTTTGGGCTCAAGATCTAAAGGTCTTTGTACGACTTTCGACCACTGTCGTGTTATAAGTGTCTTGGGAAAGCCTTTCAATCACATCTTCCTCAGTCCATCCGTCTGTATAATGGGAACCTGAAGCACTAATATCTGTAAGTAACGCTATTGTCACAAACTCAATTTCATGTCTGCATGTAAATCACAATGGCTTTCTCTGGTGTGTCTACTGACTGAAGCCATATAAACATTTGTTGACTATGTGTTGTTACATGCTAATAGCTGTGCTTTGAGAGTGAAATATCAAAATTTACACACGCCAATGATGCCATTTTTCCGACATCCGGGGAACAGCTAATAGTGCTGCTGTAGATTTTAAAATTCTATGATACGACATGGGAAACTATGGGCCATTTTGGCAGCGATGGCTCCCTTTTGATAACGCCACGAAAGCTGACTGCCACTAAAATATATTTTGTGATGTCATGCAGAATGCTCGTCGCGTCTCAACTGCCGAGGGGTTCCCTCGCAAAGACCTTATCTCCCTTATATAATTCATATAACGATACGGTCTTTGCGCATGCACCCCTGCCAATAATAATTTATCCTTTACTCAAAAACAAATTGTTTGTCTACAGAGTAATCAGGTATTCGAAAGTACCTTATTTGCGCTTTAATCTGGTTGTAGAACTCTAAGTGTCATTTCCACTTCTGGCTGAGGGTCTTCTTTGAATACCATGGCGTAAGTAAGCTTGTGTCTGTCTGCTGCCCACCTCAACATTTCACCATTTCTTTGTGCTGCCATCCAATTTGCTTGGCTATGCAGACTTTTCTCTCAACTATCCATACCATCTAGTTCTCAGTTGCTGCCAGTTTTATTTTTCAGTTGTTGCCAATTTAGTTTTCCAGTTGTTGCCGAATACTCTAGTTGTTGTCTTCTTTCTATATGTTCTATAAAATTTGTTTCTTATCTCCTCACTGCTGTAAGTACTTTCTTTCATTTCATGTTTGGTTTCTTTTAAAGTCTAGCTGCGTGGCAATGTCGTTTGTCAGTCGCACCAGAAAGTGAAGACTGTCAAGTCTAAGGTTTGTGTGTTTGACTAGCAGACCGGGCGGTTTATGTTGTAGTGTCCTAAGAAAAGACACTCACTTCACTTCTGTTTCCCCGCTCGAATCAGGTGTAAATGAATACCTGGCTTTAGAGCTGGCGGGATTAGAGCGCTGCACCGCTGGCGACTAGCAATAACTTCGTTGTGTATTTCATGTATGTATATCATAACATGTAATATTACGTATTTAGATGTGTGGTGTGTATTGTTCTATGTGTTTACATTATGAATGAAATGTATAACATTGTATGACACTGTAAATCAGTTTCCCTAGGGGATAAATAAAAGCATATTTTCATTTTCATATTTTTATTTCCTCTTCTGTTCATGACATTTTGAGAGTATCAAGAGCTGAGAAGCTTTGGCAAGGCAAATAATTCAATAGATCTCCAAGCTCGCTTTCCCGGAAATCCTGTCTTCTTCTCCGTTCAGGTTTCTCAGTCTTCCAAAGACACCTGACTAGGTCACGAACTGTGACGTCGTCTGCAAGTCTACGAATGTTTTCCCATAGCTTAGCGGCAACTGCTGCTTTCGTTAGCCACAACTGTTTCCTTAGATCTGTCGAGACTGTGCAGGCTGGGAATCTCTGCTACTGAGTTTGCGAAGTTCTCCAACACGTTACCAAAATGTGATACAGAAAATATGGGGCCCGGGAACTGAGCAATGCAAGAGGTGTAAGGAGTTTGCTATTATTCTGCAAGAGATTCGAGATCGTGAGGTCCAAATGCTTGAAAGGCTACTGATCCGTTTAGCCGCATTCCGTATATTCGTAACTTATACTGAATGGCAACATTTTTTACAGTACAAATTGCTATATTGTTTTTATAGAAAGGCACTGGATAATCGCAGCTCCTTTTCGTCGCAGATTTGTTTCTGGTCTCCCAAAGGAACTGCCCGTAAGACGAGTTCAAGGTATATCCGCAGGAACATGTCTGGCTTTCATCCTGTACTGCGAATCTCTATTAGTTTCATGGTAGATCTGTATATTTTCATCATGGTCATCAATGTAAGCTTCAACCCCATTCCATCTGATGTAATACCAGTGCGCACAACCTGAATCTCATCACATACCCGTACGAAGTTTGTGACATTTGTTACGATGGAAAGTAAAGATCTAAATCGAATAGATATCGTCCGTGTTGATATACTAGTAGCACGGCTGAACCTTGATATTAAGTTCTCACTTAATAAGTGTATCTCTTCAGTTATTAAGTATGAAGTTCATAGATACCAATTCATTATTATATTATCATTTCATTAGTTAGGGGAATCTCCATATTAAGTTGACCTCAATAATGAATGTTTTTTTTTTCACCCACCAAGGGTGAGATTGGTGTATTTCATAAAAATAAAAAAGGCTTGGTGAAAACAGTTAAATTCAACCGTTTTATAAGCATGAAGGCATTAAATTCCGCATAAAATATTAAGTACCATAGACTTTTGTACGCATATCTTTTTTCTGAAAATATCATCACGAAGTGTTTAAAATTTTCAACAAAATGATGCCGATATCTGCATTTCACCCAGTTTGTTAAACTTATATGACAACAAGAAGTATATGAGATATGGCAGAGAACTCTATCGAACGTTAACCCCATTCAGCAGCCATATTCTCTTCTTGTTCACCAAGTGTGGCCTAAAACACGTATTTATGATTTACATATCAGCGATCAACTGAAACAATCCAGAGTGTCACATTTACAACAGAATGTAAAATAATTTTAAAACATCAAGATACAGTATAGCTCTTATGTGTGTGCCATACGAGCCTCAATGAAGAATGCCACTTTTATTGGACACATTGTCGTGAACAGCATGCAGCACTAAAGTGTCAATTCTTTCTGCTCATTGAGGGCTCTTCGGAATTTTATATTTGTATTATAACTACACTGGATATACTTACCATTGGGTTTATCTAAAATTTATTGTTGACAGTATAAGGTGAATAGGAATCAATACAATGGCTTTCACATGGTTCGACTGAGATTTTTTTCCCTAAAGAGAGATTTGCTGCAAGGACAGTTAAGTCATCTATACCTAAAAACTACACACCTGAGTTACCCGTTTCTACATTTGTTTACAGTTTGATGCAGTAAAGAAAAGATTGCATTCGAAAAAAAAAGAATGTTATGACAGTGAATGCAATTTCCATTCCGAGCTTTGCTGTTCGATACATTTAGTTTATCATGAACTAGACTATCTAAAGGGAACGAGAACACATCATCATTTACGTTGACCTTTAAGCCCTTAGCATTGTATGACTATATAAACGTCTTAACCCTTTGCTCCAAACAGCGCTTGGACGTTCATGTACGTCTTGGAGGTAACATTTACAAACTTGTCCGATGTTTCCCTATGTTTTCTTTTAAATCTTTTTGCTCAGGTTGGTAAGCTGCCCTAAGTGTCCAATTTTACTGAGGAATGTTTACTATGAGTGTTACAATTTCGGCGTAAGTATTTAAATAAATAAATTATACATAGAACAGTGCGCCACCAGTCAGTGGATTTGTTCGTCTACCTTTGAGTTCACTTGCGATGGAAATCCTGGAATTCATTGCTCCCAGTGCCACTTTTACTTATCTCTGCTTTGTCAGCTGTGGGTGGACTTTTCGTACTAGGTATCCCTACGTCGTATTTCCTATGCCGTGAACTATTCCAAATTTGTCTAACCTTGCTGAGGCTCCTTAAAAAGGATAATTCAAACAAATCTACCTCTAGAGTAACGAGCTCCGTAGTAATTTAGTGACATCAGCATTTGAAATACCTACTGTAAAGATTGGATTAAAAACCAATTGCTCTGTACACTGCGGTTTCTTGAACGATCCAGTGTTTAACATCATCATTCTGTCTCAGTTCCTTCTCTTCAGCTGTAGTTCCCGCGTGATGGTGGTGACCATTGTGATAATGCAAATCGCAGTTCCACCGTTAAGGTTTGTGACACCTATTAGAAGGGCAAATCACTCATATAAAATCCCCCTTTTTTGGGGCCCTGCCAGCCAGTGTTAGGGTGTAGAAATGTGTAAAATGACCTGTGATCTAAATAAAGCATCCAATTTTAAAGTTTCAGGTACAATTTGAGCCTTCTAGATAAAAAAA
>JAWQUT010000199.1:1151993-1186958 GCA_033807755.1 Ellobium chinense | reverse complement strand
ACACACACACACACACACACACACACACACACACACACACACACACACACACACACACACACACACACACACACACACACACACACACATACACACACACACACAATCACACGGACATATCCGGTGTTGATACTGTCAATACTCTTATCTTGTAAAACCGCGGAAAAGCCTTTTCAAACTTGTGAAACCTCGCTAAATTCCTAGTTGGAAGTTCATATTTCATTACGAAGTCCCAGTTCTTACACACATATTTTCATACTATGTACTCGCCCGGTCATGTTGGCACTGTCAACACGCTACTTTGTAAAATGACGTAAATCCTTGGTTAACTTTGTGAAAGCAGCAGTGTGAAACCTTGCTAAACCCTAGTTGGAGTTTCATATTTCATTATGAAATCCGAGCACTCAAACACATATTATCATAAGAATATCATGTACTTGACCGGTCATGAACTTTATGCATGTTAAGTCAATAAGTGACTATTATACCTAATATACATGTTTAATATACCATATCTTATGGCGGCTAGAGCCGACTGCATTGATAAGTATGTCTAGACTAATGGTCAGCAGTTGTGACAGGTCAAAGTGGACGTGCGTTTGTACTTAGCAAAAATTATGCAAACCACTTCAGTACGCTTAGGAAGTTTGTAAAGTAGGCCACCTTGCTGGTCAAACATCGTGATTTAACCAGTTACCGTCACTTCTTTCCTAAACTGACCAGGATTAGCTCATTTATCTAAACTTTGGATGAATTCTGCATGTCATTTGAAAATCACAGCGGAATTTTTAAGTAGGCCTAGAAACATTTTTTTCAGGAGGGAGAGAGAGAGAGAGAGAGAGAGAGAGAGAGAGAGAGAGAAAGAAAGAGAGAGATCAAATGATGTGCTACTGATGATTCAGACAGAAGTCTCGTATATTTAGAAAAAACATAAAGTATATCAAGTCACAGCGCACGAATGATAATTAGAAATGCTAATGATTCGGCCCAGTAAAGTAATACAGTTAAACCGGATTGATATCACTAAGTTCACTTTTTTCAGTGCCATCAAGTAACTATGTCTAACTGGCATTATGGGAGAAGTTTAGGATGTGGCATAGATGCTCTCTGTCATTCAGTATATGCGCATTTACGGACTTGTGGGGACAGCAAATAAAGTCATATCTGTTTAGCCGCATTTCCCACGAAAGAGCTGGAAAAGCTACGATTTAATGGAAAAGCAATTATCCATTGTCTTTAATGTAGAAGAATACAGTATTCTGTTATCCGTAAAATGTTGCCATTTGTGGAGATTTCATATGAGCGAACTGCAATTAAGCGGACTCGATTGCATAACTGATCTGGTAACAAATGAGCCAGGATTGGCGTAATGTAAGTTTTCTCGCCATAGCTCAAATTAAAATCCAGTACAACACAGCATAGACTCTATAATATTTTAATTGCGTGACGAACAGCCCACACATGGTCAGTGGGTGTGATCTTCCATCGAATGTTACCAAAGAGAGCTGCCGTCGATGCTTAATTAATTGCCATTAGTAGGTAAGCTGCTTTTGGGATCTAGGACAGTATCAGTGCCACAACGTTACGTTGGTCAAACATGCGTGTTTAAGAGCAATAAGTTGACCCCCCTGGCAGCGACTATAGTTAAAAGTTTAATGAAGGGACACGTCACGGTACAGGAGGAAACACCTCTTGAGAGGGCATGATGAAATAGGAGGCCTGAGAGATCAAGATGGCAAAGAAAACCGAGATTACTTTAAGGATGTTTTTTTTCGGTTTTGAAAATAGGTCACAGTGACGTCACTCAGCGAAAGTTTAAAATCTCCAGGGAGAAAGTGTTACATGACTGTAAGTATCCATAGTCAGCATCGTCACTTTTAGTCAGCGATTGTGTGCGTGTGTGGGGGAGAGAAGAGAGGGAAGGGGGGNGGGGGGGGGGGGGGAGAAGAAGAAGGGAAGAAGAGAACACTTCTCATTCTAGGTCGTACCTCGGGAACTCGATTGTTGTTGACAATAATAATACGACCTAATGGAGGTAAAAATTATGAGAGCTTATTTGTTGGATAGAGTCACCTCATACTATTCATCTTTCTTGGGACGTCTGATAGTTTCATATAAAACCGTTCTTGGCCACGACATTATACAAGCAGCAGAGTCAGACCTTTTTTTCCGACAACTGGCATGGAGGGCTGGGTATACCAGTTTTCAGCCATGGGATGTTGTACGTTGCCTTATCAAGACCTGGCTGTAGCAGTCAAAATAAATAAATAAATAAGTAAATAAATAAATAAATAAATAAATAAATAAATAAATAAATAATAAATGAATAAAAAAATCTGCCGTTTATAAGTCTCGTAAACAGGTTAAAGCCCCGCCAACGCAACTTCACACTATTATTACCCAACAGGCCATTTTACTCCATGACATTCTCAACTCCTTAAGGAACATACACTGCCGCTACCATCTACAGGCGCTGATCACTAACATTCTGACAGATCTTCCACTGTCCATTTTACAGACAGGTGGACTGCGGGAAATGTGAATGTAATGCTTCCCCAAGGCACTTACAACATGACAGTGGTCGGGAAGCGAACCCATGATCTCTAGATCCTGAATCCAACACCATAACCATTCGGCCACGCTGCTCCACATAATATACATACATGTTACGTACACGCCACTACCACAGGAGATGCTAGGAATGTAGTGTTTACTGAGGTCGTCAAGCTGCAAGATAAGCTTAATGTAGGCCTGGTAATATAATATACTTGACACGACTGTTCTATTTATCCATAACAATCTATTGAATAAGCTAACCTCAACTGATTCATACAGTGAAATGGAAAACATAAATCAAGAATTTCAAAAAGTTGTGCGCTCATTCAGATGAAAGTTTAATGTAGCATATAAATGATGCTGAACGTTCATTGAACGGGTAAACATGTTTGTAATAACAAGATTTGGAAACGAAGAAAAGGGAAGGGGTGAAAGTAGGTGGATCGATTGTTAATTGTGTATGTGTTTTTTGGAGGGTGGGAGTGTGGATGGTTACATACTCTTACTGTATCTCTCTTGCATAGATTGATGTGGGGGAATGTAATACTTCCCTTAATGTTTTATGTGTAACCAAGAAGAGAGATCGCGGGATGGGATGGGATGAGGCTGGAGTCGGGATGATGATGAGGAGGAATGGAGGGCACTTTTGAATTGATGTGGTTACTTGAGCAAGACTGTCTTTCATGAGGGGGCTAATCTTCATTTACTGAACGTTATCGAGACTACAACGTAAGAGAGAGCGTTGCTAAAAGTCAATTTAACCAGACATTGCTAACGAGGAAGAGTCATAAACTGATAAATAAAAAATGTATAGCAGCAAGAACCTGAAATGACGTGGCGATTCGCGTGTCCCAGTGAAACCACCGCACTGTCAACGGTACAAAAAGTCTGTGTCATTGTTCAAATCCACCAATAACATTTTTGGAGAATAGTGAAGCCCTCTGACGTCACAGAAAACTCTGTCATTTATTTGAAAGGCATTTTGACCATTTAAATACGAACTGTTCACACCCAGACGCCTGTCTAGTTGAAATAGAGCATACAGTAAGCCTCAAAACATTTTGCCTGACTCATTATTTGCGATTACGAGAAAAGTGAACAAATCGAATGCATTTGATAATACTTGCTTTATCTCTATACTTTTGTGTAACGAGACCGGTATCTGCAATGGGTCTCTATTCCTTAAAGCCAAGTTTGCTTCACGTAGGCCTATATAAATAGCCTTCGGCGGTAAATGGGATCTCGACAAGGAATCTCAACAGTGCCAAACAATGAGTTAGGCAAAAATGTTCCGAGGCTAACAATGCGCTCTCTGAATTTATTTGTAGTGTATATCTGTAGGGGTTCTATGTCGAACCTTTTCAGAATGCGGTGAGTTCTGTATGTTAATCATCTTGTAAAGGCCATATCTAAAATATGGATGTAGATTGCATTACTATGACAATTAACAGTGTAAGATACTCCGAAGTCTAGTAACATGTTTAAGTGATATGTTTTTCACCATGAAGGACTATACTTTGATCTGCAAGCCAGTGAATGGGCATCTCCTGTTTAGTCTCTGAGTCACTGAAAAAGTAAACAGCAAACGAAGATGGTTTCAGTATACACATGTATTATATTCTTCAATATCGACAAGAATGCTGTTTGCGAAAGGTAAAACGGTGTCCGTTTAAAAAGACATTTGGCAAATGAGGATATAATTCTGGACTGCACACATCAGTCCAATGTAATGTACATAATCATGATAACAGACACTCCTATTTAAAGAGATATAGAAGTTGTCAAGCAAGTTGAATAAATACACACACATTTTACGCTTCCTTTCACAACATCTTTATATAATTGCATTCATAATCACGTGTACATCAAACAGAGTCATGAATTCAGCCAAAACACATCGTCCATGTTGGTGTAATAGGGCGTTTTCAACAAATTTAGGCCACTTAAAAATTTTGGTGTCATCGTCTTTACTTTTTCAGGCAAAAAAAAAAAATTAGGGTGGGGTTGGGAAGTTCGGGCGTAGGAGGGGGTGGGAGAAGGGTTGGGGCGAAGATTCTGAAGATGATATTTGAATTCATTACAATAATATAAGCTGAAGAACTTAAGAACAGATCGATTCATGAGGAATAATAATTATGCCTCTTCATATTTAGTCTTTTTTTTTATTCTTTAACACGATCCAGTTTTTTTTCAAATTCCATTAATGTGATATACGACCTTATACCTCAACACGAATGATGTATCAACACCATCTGGTAACAGATCTGTAAATGCCACGTGTCAAGCAAGAGACATACAGTTATGTTCACGGATGGTGTTGAAATGTTAAAATTATTAGTGAGAAATGATTAGTAATTACAATAGATAGTCTACAAGCATCAAAGAAGCAAGAAATATGGTAACGTAAAACTATACAGGCTCGTCATTGATTGTTATTCTTGCGTCCTTCATCTTAATGATATATACGTTAAAACAGTTTAGTTCAGATTTCTAAAACTAATATTACCAAGGCGGTAGTCAGGTCGTAAATTCAAAACAGCGATATTGTGTGTCAGGCGTTCTTTTGTGCCACCTTTAATGTTGCTAGTTTAGGAGTGTTATTAAAGCTTCTAGCAGATCTCAAAAATCTGAGAAAACCTTCATGTTCTAGTTTCTCTACCATTCATGTTGGTAAGCGTTCAGAAAACAGAAATCTTGGAAAAACTTTAAGATTTTGGGATTTCTATGTGTAACGGCTGCAACAGGACTCGTGCTGGTGTGCATTCAGACAACAGAAATCTTGGGGAAACCTTAATATACTAGTTTCTGTGTGTAACTACTATAACAGCACATCATATTTGTGAAATTTTAGAGAACAGAAATCCTCGGAAAATCTTAAGATTCTAATTTCTGTAGGCAACGACTGCACCAGCGTTCATGTTGGTGTAACAGCATTCATGTTGATACGCATTCAGAAAACAGAAATCTTGGGAAAATTTTCAGATTCTAGTGTCTATGTATAACTGCTGTAACAGCATTCATGTAGGTAAGCATTCAGAAAACAGAAATCTTGGGAAAATCTTCAGATTCTAGTGTCTATGTATAACTGCTGTAACAGCATTCATGTTGGTGAGCTTTAAGAAAATATACATCCTGGGAAAACTTTCAGATTCTGGTTTCTTTGTGTAACAGCATTCATATTGGTGAGCATGTAGAAAAAAGTATCGTGAGAAATTACGAGACTAAGAAGCTGCGTCTAACCTGAGGTGCCATTAGCTGAAACTCGGTTCTAAAACAGAATAGACTACCAAGACATTTCAGGCAACCTTCAACTCAGACTGCTCATGGTCCGCACATACCTGCTAAGGCTGAACCATTGAGGAACATAGCTCCACCACAATGTGCGTTCCCTGTAAAAATCTCGAACAGACTAAGTTTAGTTAAGCTCGATTAAAGTTTCTGGCATGCGTGTTTCTACTAGTGTGCAACGACCAAACATCGTAAGATGCTCAAACCAAATTACGATTACTCGGTGCATTATTGTCGCAGGGCAGCACACACGTATACGTAGCTGGGTTTTGTGAGAAGGAAGGTAACTATTCAGTCGAACAAATAAAATTAAAAATTGTTACACATGCAAGTAGGCTAATATGCTGGCCTGAGAAAGCAGTGGGTCACTAGCGTACGATAACACGAAAAGCGAGTGACTTAATTCCAGGCTAAATGTATGAGAACTTGCGCATTAACGATGTGATCTCTTATCATCATAAGAACAGCATTAGTGCATCGGTGCTGAATGCACCCGTAGTAGCATTCAACATGCAGAGTTCATGTAATTCTTAGCGATGGCAAGAGATCCCATCGTTAAAGCGCAAGTTCTCACTTCATTCATGTTACTGATTACGTTGCCAACTTGCTTATTTTACGAACTGGTCACCGCAACCTCTCTATCCATCCCTGTAACGTGTGGCGTCTGGACACTAAAGTTCTAGCACATATTTGGTCGATACTCCTGGACTAAACCGCCCTGTCCTTAACTTTCATTTTGCATGCAGCACAACGATTAAAACCTAAGCATTCACGGGTTGCTTCTCATACTATCGTAACAATATGTTACTGAGCCAACTTTAATTATGAGTGAGTCCTAGTAGACTGATCCTTGAATCAGAACTATTCTTGATTCTGGTGTTGTGGTATTGGTTTAAACGTATTCTGATGAATCAAGCAAGCCAAGCATTAGTCAACTGTCATCTTTACCACACGGGATCAACAGCCAGTTGTCGCTTCTTTTATCAAGTGAAATGTTGAGAACGACAAACCGTACGTTGCTGGCGCTTCATTGCAACTTCAAAGGATTCTGCAGCCATCGTCTGTGACCGCGGAAAAAAAGTGCCATTGTTTTTGTGCACATTAACGCAGCTCAATGGAACCTATGCAGCACGGTTGTTTGGTTCCATAATGACGAAATAATTACTGCACGTAACCCAACACCACACAGTGGCGTAACTTTTATATAGATCTATTAAGCTTTGAAATCATAGCTCCCTCTTGGTTTTGGAAATGTATCAATGCACGATGCAAACACCTATAATTTCGTGCGCATTAAGAGCACGCTCTAGTTCATATTACACATCTAGACTAGTCCCCTTGTGTGTACATTACTCGCTTGAAGCTACGCCATTGCCCATGCTGTAACACACCAACTGTAAAGTCAGTATTACAGCACGTGGCTCAAACAAGGAAGTCGTACATAGACTCCATCAGGCGAAACTTTATATATAGAAATTTGCGCACCAAATTGCCGAAAGATGTATTTCTAATTCCAAGAGCTGGCAATGGTAGGATCAAGTCATTTTGAAGTTTAACTCTTGTTAAACTGCCATGTTTAAAAAAAAAAAAACGGAGAAAAACTATGCATGCCAGACACCCAAACCTTACATAATGAAAGTATTCTTTGACAATATCGTAGAATTATTATCTTTTTCTTTGGACTCTTTCATCGCTTCCCCCATAGCGTAAAGACCACAAGAACCCAAGTAAAGAGTTGCACTCATATACCGCCACAGACGCAGATACAAGGGTATTGCACCTAGATATGCATTTGATACATGGGATGAAATCTGTTGTGTAGTAGGAGACGGACCGAGAGATAACGTATCCCTGTCATCACCTTGCCTAACTGATAAAACCGCACCATTCAATGCAAAATTTCATTTTAAATGCATAACAATTATTAGCATATCAAAGTCATATTGCGTATCAAAATCTGCATTACAACCTCGTTTTTAATGGATTTAAGGAAGGTGACGAACGATTGCCTTAACTTTTTGTCACTTTTATACAGGAATATCATACAGGGTTATATCACAACCCAAGAATTTGAAATATTGATACATGACAAGAATCACAAGAAATTGCCTCTATCACAAAAAACCCAAACAATATCGTACAACGAACTATGTAAGCCTTCATAAATTAGATCTTTTTTTTGGAGTAGTTGAATAGGAAATGGATTTATTAGTTCATTACTGTTGTCAACATCCTTCTTTCAGCACCATTTAACAACAGTTATATTATGAACAAACCAATCATTATTGACCTATCGCTTATGCTCTGATCGCATCCATCAAAGATAGAGACATGAGTGATGGATGGATGGATGGATGGATGGATGGATGGATGGATGGATGGATGGATGGATGGATGGATATTTGTAGTGGTGATATATAAAATAATACTTCCTGTCTTATCATGCTGAAAAGCAAACGTCGATCATCTAGATAATATTATCAATTCCGAAGAGAACGAACCCTCTCCTATTTTATATTCTGTGATCAACATCATCCTTATCACGTTTGTAATCACCGACATGGCTAATAAATAATATCCGATAAATCTACTTCTAATATTACAAGGATATGAGGTATAAGTATGGTAACAAGTCAGTTATTAATAATATCAACAGTGATGGAAATAATAAACCCATACATTCTACACAAAATCGTTATGAACTAGACATTCCCTCTTTGGAGTTATCATCGTATCAAATGCCTTAATAACCTGCGCTGACACTCAACACCTGGAACTTTATATAAGTGTCTAGACCAAGCAGCAGTTGGTGACTTTCTAAATATTAAAAAAAAAAAAAGTATAGTGTAGCACTGAACTAATATTTTACATACACCTATAAAGGAGGTCTTATTGTAAAATTTAAAAAAAAAAAAATCAGGAATCGAAAAGTAGACCAGTTTATTACAGATATTAAAAAAAAAATAAGCCAGAAATCGAAAAGTAGGCCACTTATTTCTCTGTCTCTTTCTCACCCCCCNCCCCCAAACCCCCCAGTATCTGACATAAAATGACTGAAGACCTTAAATGACATTCATTGGCATAATATCAACACTACTCCGATTCTAAGCCCCTTAGTAGAGCGACCAAGTCCCCATTTTCAACAAGAACGGCTTAGGAATGTCTTGGGCTCTTAAGGAAAGCTTAACTTAAGAGACCTTGTTCTCCGTTCCAGACAGTAGCAGATACTAGCTCAAAGACCTTAGACGCACGTTAACTTTATGATGTATCGGGTTATTTCTCTAGGCTAACGCTTTATGGTTTCCAGACTTGTAAGTTGACAAAACTTGCCAGTGCAAATCTCCATTGGTTGGCCAAACTGTAATCTACGCATTTAGGAACAACCAAGTGGCCTTGAAGACATTACACTGCTTTTATGTCTACCTGAATTTGTATATGTATGTGTGTGTCTATATATGAGTGAGTGAGTGAGTGAGTGGGTGAGTGAGTGAGTGAGTGAGTGAGTGTGTGTGTGTGTGTGTGTGTGTGTGTGTGTGTGTGTGAGTGTGTGTGTGTGTGTGTTTATATGTGTGTGTGAGCGAGAAAGAGAGAGAGAAAGGATACACATAAATACTGAGAGACAGAGCTAACAGATAGAAGAATTAAAGAAGAAAGGAAGGTGAAAGACCCATACAAGCGATTTAAATAAAGAAAGGGGGGGGGAGAGAGATAGAGAGAGAGAGAGGGAGAGAGAGAGAGAGAGAGAGAGNAGAGAGAGAGAGAGAGAGAGAGAGAGAGAGAGAGAGAGAGAGAGAGAGAGAGAGAGAGAGAAACAGAGACAGAATCAGAGACACTGACAAAGGGAGGAAGCAATGCGTCTCAAAGTCAAACGGCTCTGCTAAAATCAGTCTAGATCTAAAATTACTTTCATTCAGAGTGTTTCTTTTCCTCTTTGCAGTCTTTGACCTCAACATCCTACATGTCATGGAACTGTGATGGAAAAGTGACGTTAATCATTTGTATGTGGATCATTTTGCCTACCCAACTCAAATAGAGAAACTGAACTAAAACTAAGACACGTTATATTGTATGGGCCCCACTTGGCCTTTAGCTCCAGGCCATGGCTTTATCCCTCTCAGGCTGTTCCTGACTTTCCATGCTGGCTGATCATCAAGTCTGACGCCAAGGTCACGCACAGAGTGAAGCGCGTCATGCCAAATTGGTCCTCAAGTGTAGCCCAGAAACCCGTCTCCGTGGGACATGTGCTTTGTCCCTTTGAGTCTTATCCCTTAGGTTTGAAGAATTTAGAACCCGTTTAGGCTTCATTTTCTTCATTTTTGTATCATAAAAAAAGCAACGAAACAAGTCTGACCCACAGTATCTTTATTCTACGCAAGCATATTGAAATAGCCACCGCCTTGCACCAAGCTGACTTTTCATTGTGTCAAAACCTTTCTTCACAAAAGGGGTTTGTTGGAAATTGATAGCCTAGGCTGATTTCTATTTTCTAAAAACCTGACTTTGAACCATAAATATCTGGTCTGACATTTTCAAAATAGAAAATAGAAAGAAGAAAAAAAAAGATTGACTAATCAGGTTTTTGTGCAAAACACCATTATGTTATTACTCCGAAGTGAGAGCTGCCCAAGGCATTGATGTTGGTCTGGCCTTCTCTTCTTTGCCGTTTTTAACTGGGTCTTGTCTGATACGAGAGCTCTTGAAACGATGCTACCAACAGACGGCTAGCTGCCTCGAAAGATACTTCAGTAACGGAGTGACTATGTAATATTTCATCGTCCGTCTATAGCGGTGGGGCATTTCTGAGAAGTGGGTGCAGAAGTATAAGAAATTAATGTCCGCAGGAAAGAATATCCGACCTCCCTTAACTTCTAACAGGAGCCAACTTTCCAGACACTCATTCTGGAAATATTCAATACTACTGCACCAGTTGAACATTGAACGAGTTTTGTTTTTTCCCGAACGTAGGATCCTACCGGAGGACAGGAAGAGGATGAAAAGAGAGTTCTAGGTAAAAAAATTCACTATTCAGCTTAGATGCCACATTTACAGTAGGCAAGCTGGGAACAGAGGGCCTGTAGATGCCAAGTTTTCTACTAATGTTTAATGAAAATGCAAATGTTAAAAATACAGTCAGAAAGAAGAAAACGTATACTAAGTTTTGCTTTATCACAGTTATTAGTATTATTATCATCATCACTATTATTATTTTTGGCTTAAACGAAGAACAACAGTATCTGTAAGTTAGGACAAAGTGCTCCGCGCTTATGTCACAACTTTCTCGATGCTTCCTCGACTGAGAATGCAAATGACCTTTCCGAAAATGCTGAAAAAAACAATTTCATGTGGCTAAACTATAGCTACGGCCTCCACATGGCTAAAATATGTCTTCAAAGCTCTATTATTTAATCACTTATTTAATCACTTCCTTTGTTTACCAATAATTTTCACTCTAAGCATTTCTCAATCATTCAAGCTTTCCAGTCTCACTCTAAGGCTACGACAAGTTACGGAATTGTCTGTCCTATCCGGCTGATTCGGGAAGATGAATTATACAGCCATCTAGACTCTCATTTGAAACTAGTAAGTGGCGTGTGAAATAACCTACCATAACAAACATCAGGTTAACAACAATCTTTACCGAGATTTCAGCGACTGTAGGCGTCTCATCACAACATTACACTACAGAATGGATGTTTCTCACGGACATATTAGAGAAACAGTATCTTTACAGGGGTGTCCTCATCTCTTGACCACAAACTAAATATTCTGAACTTCAGAATTCCAAAGATGTTTATTTGAATTTTGGCTCTGTTAAGCTTCTAGTCCCTTACTAAGTTTGATTCGTACGAATCAGAAGACGACTGAGCTAAATTCATCAACACATAAAGCGAAACAACAGTATAGAAAACTAAGGTAAGAACTACAAAAAATTACATTTGACAAAACATAACAACCAAGCAGTTACTCCGTAATGAGGTTTCGTTCTGGCTTTGCCAGGGATCTATATTGCTTGTCCTTTGATCCCTCCATTGTTAGTCCAAGGAAAAGGAAACAGTCATGCAGTAATGGATGATAATCGTACAACTGACAATCAATAAATTAAGTGAATTGAATAAAATATCACGTTCGACCGGGCGGATTATAAAAGTCTTATAACTCCAACAATCCACATTCAGACATCATATGGCAAAATAGCTACAGCACGAGTAGAAGAAAGGATCGTCTTAATAAAACTGTAATATGCACAGCTTGCTCCTTTTCAAAAAAATAGAAAAAGGTAACAAACGCAGTGTGCTACAGAGTTGCCTTCCCTTAGTCAACCTCACAAACGTGTCACTTTCTCGTTGAAGAGGTGGTCTCTGCTAGTTTTACGAATAATTGATCCGTTGTCGGATGAAGGCTGAGGCTCGTATTCCGACTTTTTAAATTTGGTTCGCGTGCTGCTTGCCCTGGACGAGGAAGGGAAGTAAATATCGTTCCTGCGACATGTCCGAAAGCTCAGAATCCGTTTGAAAGCCTCCCTGAACTCGGTATTAAAAATACTGTAGATGATTGGGTTAAGACAGGAGTTCACGTATCCCAGCCACGTCGATACGATGAATATGTTGGGATGAACCAAATCAGAGTCATAAGCGTTTATGGGGTTAATGATGAAGAATGGAAGCCAGCAACACAAGAACACGCCGGTGATAACACCCAGTGTGAAGGCAGCTTTGTGATCGGAGGCCCGTAAAGAACTTCGCGTAGAACCGTTACTCATGTTCTTTCTCCGATCACCAGGAGTTGATGATATCACAGGCCGCTTCATGCTCTTTATACTGATCGCATGACTTCGGGCAAACAGAAAGAGCTTGAAATACAGCACGAGCATCACTAGACAGGGAGCGTAGAAACTTATGGTAGAAGAGACGATTGCGTAGACAAAGTTCAGCGTTATGATACACTCGTCGTCGGCGACGGCGGTTTCATTGGCGTTGGTTTTTGCCTGGTGCCAGCCCAGATGGATGGGAAGGAAAGAGATGAGGGCTGAGAGGAACCAGACGGAGGCGATGAAGATGAGGGCTTTTCTGGTCGTCATCCACATGTCGTAGTACATAGCGTTCTGTATATGTTTGTACCGGTCGAAACTGATGACGCACAGGTTTAGGATGGACGCCGTAGAGCACATGATGTCGAAGGATATCCAGATGCGGCAGAAGACGCCGCCAAACATCCATTGCTGTTGGATATCGTTGGCCATTGCGAAAGTCATGACTACGCAGGCGACCAGAAGATCGGCCACAGCCAGAGACACGATGAAGTAGTTGTTCTTGATTCTCTTTAGCCGTCGTTCTGTGAAGACAGCCGTGCATACCAGGAGATTGCCGCCAACAGCTGTCAAGATAGTCAGCCCGAAAAAGATGCCCAGGGCTACCTTTCTTCCCACATCGTTACCGACTGTCTCCGCCTCGTCCCCGCTATAGTCGGTAGCGTTGAACGTGGCGTTGAAGTCGGACTCATCGTCCGTGATGTAGGTGAGCACATAAGAGGGGTTGGTGAGGTTAAGGTCCATCATCCATGTGAGGTGACTCGTCTTTGTTGAAACATGCACGGGGGCTGGGGGAATAAATGCAGCCTCCTCCTCCACAATTGATATCAAGCTTCGATCTCCGGTTGTCTTTACATTAACGATGGTCGATTCTCTCTGTTGTGTTGCCATAGACCACCGCAACGAGTTGGCTGTGTGATAACATTTCACTCGTCCATTATTTTCACATCACTAAACTCAGGAGAAAAGCCGTTAGTATATTTTGATACAAGGATGGCTTTATGATTACGTAAACCGTCGACAAGCCCACTGAAATAATTATGGATTGCGCGCTTTTATCAACGATTTTCCGATGCTCCACCAAGCTTTGTCTCCCCTCCAGGGCCTGTTAAAAGAAAATGGCCCAAACTCGTATGGAAACCCAAAACCAGAAGACTCCGTGTAGCCTTGGATAAGATGATGCTTAGGTTCACAATGCAACCGTTGATACTCAGGTAGTTGTTGGCACTGGTTAGGACACACAGGCTTGTCTTTCTCTGTGTATGAAAGGCTGCGTGGAATTCTTTCCTGGTATCTTGAATGTTGTTAAATTCTGTCTTAAGTATCTGAAACAACGAAGAGAAAAAAAAGAGAAATTCTTAAGTGTCTGCCAGGGCGGTTGTCAAAATATGAACACAAGCAATAACAAACAAGCACGTGCATTCAGGAAAAGGATGCGAAGTGGTGGCACTTGTGATCGGGGACGGGAAAGGAAGAGCGTTTTTTTTTTTTTTAAGGGAGCGGGCGGAAGGTGAAGGTGGGTGGGTGGATGTCCCTCCGCGTGTGCAAGTCCTTGTCGGTGAAGATGATCGTCTCATTGCTTCACTTCTGCTCCCAACCCCCATCCAAATTTATTTTACTTTCTTCCCACGGTAAAGACGTAAACACTGATAATGTCTGAAAGACAGAAATATGATGAAGCTTCAAGATAACAATGATGATGTTGACGGCTATGATGATATCTTTCACTGCCTCGTCATTAATCTTTTGTCACACGTATTCCTGTCAAACCGGGCTAAAGGGGAAAAAAAATCTAAAACAGTCGATCGCTTAATATGATGCGCTATTGATTACTTGTTTACTTGATTGATGGATCAGTGTTTGGATCGATCGCGCCTCTCTGAAGCGATCTAGTCATTGATTACCGAGTTAAGGCAAAAGCAAGCTGGTTACACAGTAATTGCCAAATTTAGCGATAATGTGGTTACATAATAATATTAGAGGAGGAAATAGGTGCACAGAAAGTGGCGTGGTAGAGAATTTTCACCTGGGGTTTTGATAGCAGCTATTAATATGGCGTATTATTTATCTGCTGGCAGTACAAGACAAGTCCCGGGACCATTGATAAAGCAATCTAACGATACAAGATCTAATCTGCGTGAAAGGTTAATATTACAAATGATGCTGGAGTAGAAAAGATGCATAGGCGGGCAAATTGGCTGAAAACGAGTAAAATGAAGAGATAGAGAGAGGAGAAGAGAGAGAAAAAGAGAAAAGGGTGAGGGGGTGAAGAGAGAAAGAGCAAACAGGTCAAGAGAGGAAGAAGGAGAGTCGATGTAGATCTGAATGAAACACGTATGCAGAAAAATGGCGATTCGAAGTATCCTCACCCCTAATCTAACTTTGTGCTTTCAACAGAACATTAGAGTGTGTTTCAGATCCCAACCACTATTAAAAGAGCAGAGAAGAACCATTACAATGACATACCTCTTTCAGACAGCTTGGTTTTAGTAATTAGGGCTAGGATAATAGCAAGAGGTATGTTAACCTGCTATTCGGGCACGGGTGCACAGCCGAATTCAACATGATCGTTCGCTGTGGTACAAATTATCATAGATATGCTATGATGCGTGGAATTCGATTACCAAACGCACCTGTTCAGCCGGGGTCATTGCAAAACCTGATTAGCTCGTTAGCCTACATGTCTACCTCAAGCTCATCTATCTGCTGGTTCATCAGCGTTCCTTGCCCTCCAATCCACACCACCTAATCAACTTCTTAACAGACCTGAGCTTAAAGCTAGATGATATTACACCTATGATTTCTCAGTGGGCGCAAGTAGTAAACAAAACAATTCAGTAACCACCAGCTTCGCTGATGTAAGATAGATCTAAGCTAAAGAGGTTCAAACCACTGGAGGGAATACAGCAGTGATGGAATCAATTGCTAGTAGTGCTGGAGATCTAAATAGTCTGCACAATCAAACTGTAATCTAAAACTGACGATCGAGATCTATCAAGCAACCTATCATGTGATAGACCATATTCAAGTAGTCAAATCTAACAAAGCTCAGTTATGGCAGAGGTAAAATATAAATATCACTGTGTCTGTGTCATCAAATCTCGCTTCCGAAAGTAAAAGATGCATCAGCCAATAAAGGTCAATGTAACGGACCATATCAGCCAATCATATCCCTATGAAAATAGAAACAAGTAAGCGAAAGTAATGATTGTTGGAGTTTGGCTTGCAATGCATAATAAGTGATAGTGGTCTATAATGACGACACCTATTAAAGCACGCCCACCTCAACAGCACAACAACACATTATAAAATCATTAAGCAATGATATGTTTCCCAGATGTCGTGTTTTAGTAATATTCTTTCTGCTTTTGGGTTTCTCTCTGCCTTCTGTTTCTCCCTGTCATGTCCTCCATGTACACCTCTGCATCAAACGCGCATCAACTTGCATGGCGCACATGTACTAAACGTTTGCTTGGGTGTGGAAACTTGAACAAGGAAAGAAACTGTTATTGTTTTCTGGGGCTGGAAAACACGGACTTTTTCCACCGTCCTCTCTCTTTGCCCTCGGGCATCGTTCAAATGTCCCCAAGACCAAGAATCGATGGAAAAAAAGCATTGGTTTCGTGACGGTGGAAGACGTTTAACTAGTCGTTTAAGTCAGCTCGCCCATTGGTGGTCAATAGCGTCGCGGATGCTGGGATTAACGGATGGGAGCGCCGGTAGCGGAAGTGTGCCGAGCAAAAGGGCAATTACTCTGAGTAGACGCATGGGGCGTTTGTGTCAATGGAAACGTTCCTGTCAAAAAAAAAAAAATGAAGAAAAAAAGACCACAAAAAAAAAGAAGGTAATTCTTTTATCCGATCAATTTCTTGACGTAAGTACAATGTAACGATGTTTTTGAGTTTCCGGCCGAACAGAGCTTTTCTTCATGATTTCATGTCCAAATTGAACAGATCGTCTACATTACTCTTCAGCGGTTTTCATCATGTTTAGCCTTACAGTGTGTTTAGGGTGCTCTGAACAATTCACCTCATCGTTAATTTAAATAATTATGAAAAAAATCCTCCAAATATGCAAAGTCCGACCACAGTCTACATCATACATATATTATATTCCGTGTGATCTCCTTGATGACAACGTATTAAGCTGCGAACAGTGCCTTCACATTCCCCTCGTTTTCTTTGTGAAACCTGCTTTCACTGTCAAACTATGATGGGAGATCTATATATTAATCTCTAGTCGGCGACGGAGTGACACCCATTCACTTTCCTCTCTTTCACAACGGTTCCGTGAAGATTTGAGTTTTAGCGCTGCAATAACATTTCTCCCGTCTTTGCCTCAACAAATCAAGTGCTAGATCTAGACCTAGCGGAGGCGGTGTGTAGCCTCGCAGCACACTCCATTGTGTTGGATAGTAGACAAGATGGAGGAAGCGTTGATTGCTGCAGTACAAAAGCGACCTGCCTTGTACGATAAAACAGCAGAAAACTATTCTAGAGGCAAACGAAATGTGGGTGGCTTCATCCTTAAATATGAGACACATTTGTTTTCATCATTTAAAACTTCATCAAGGAAATGATGATATTCGCCGTAACGTTCCCTTTTTTTGAAATATACTGGTATTTACCAGTAAAGATCTTTTGTAGGACTAGGATAGACCTACCAGGATAAATTTGAATGTTAGCACTTCATCTGGCCTGAGATCTTGGTGCATTCATTAAATACGTTTAAGATTTTTTCCTTGCACTTATAAAAAAAAAAACTTCAACTAGCTAACCCCACAAAAGAACTCCTTTCCTGTACTTAGGGCGCCCTTCTACTGAGCTTTCCATAATATGTCCACTACCATATCCATGCCAAAGAGGGCAGTCTATTTAGGTCAATAGGTGAAAAAGCCACTATTATATTAACATAACAAACAACAACAACAGCAGCAGCAGCAGCTGCAGCAGCATGAAGTAAAACAGGAGGAGGAAGAAGAAAAAGAAGAAGAAAAAGAACAAGAAGAAGAAGAAGAAACCAAACAACAACAAAAACATCTGGTATCCAGTCAGTGTTTATGTTTTTTCAATACCCCTAAAAGGCCCAGACCACTCAATACCTTTCTCAACTCCCCAGAGAGAATACAATACCGCTGCGCTTTCACAAGCTCTGATCACTAGTATTCACACAATAGACAAGCGTACACCAGCGCTCTTTTTCACTAGTCTAATCCCGACCGACTTTTTTTCATTCAGCTCTCCCCCTTTCTGTCCCTTCCATGTGAAAAGATGCATTACAAATGCCGACGGGGAAAAGCTAAGAATGCGCAGTTGAGAAAGTCCCTCTGCGCTTTCATTGTTGTATAGGTTATTCCTGGATTGGTGAAAGCGCAGGCCTCGTCTACCATAATCGATGTTTACAGGATTGGAAAGCGTCGAATACTACAGCTGCAGTATACGAGGTAATGTATTCAGTGTGAGGAAATGCAGATCAGAGAGGAGAAAGCTTACTACCTTTTCTTTCCCATTTTCATCCACTCACCCCTACTCACTTTTTTTTTGAGTCGTATATTCTTCTGTTGTGAAGCCCGTCCCTCCCTTCATGGAGCATCTTTCTTTCCTCACACTTTCTTCACACCATCCATCTTTACACCACATGTGTCGAAACCGTCAATCGCTCACCTATGCATCCATTGATTCTCTCTCTCTCTCTCTCTCTCTCTCTCTCTCTCTCACTCACTCACTCACTCACTCACTCGCTCGCTCACTCACTCACTCACTCGCTCACTCACTCACACATCAGTCCCTCCTTCACTACAGTGCGAACCAAATGCTCCCGGTTATTTCTGCACCCGTTTAATTTTCTCAATTAAATTTTATGCACTGGTCTCGCCTCCACCAGTATCAAAGACAGTCGCCTTCCTTTTATGGGTGAATACATTAACTCTTTCATCTCCTGGTAATAAATGCTGCCCACAAACAAGTGCACAGATTAGGACTCCACATTATGGCGCGTTTCATGGTCTGTGTTGAAGGACGAGGCGGAGGCAGGGGCAGATCAAGGGGCATTAGGGTTGCGATGACCGAAGAAGTGAGTATGAATGAAGCGAGTAGGATGGGTAATTTCTGGGAAAGACCATAATTATTTGGTTCACGGAAGTTCTCTCTCTCACTCCCCACACCTCTCCCAACCAGCCAACATAGGACAAAAATCCACAGAAGCACTTATAACTGTTTCCCGGAAGTCGTGAAACACCACCATCGTCGAAACAGTTACACTCTCAAAAGGCAGCCAGTAGCACGTATCAATACGCAGTCAACAAGCACAGCTATCATAGACATGTCGGAGCAAGAGAATATGGTTCACATGGAGACATTAGGAATCTTCGTCATAGACGACACTTCTAGAGATTAGCGCTTTGGTAGAATATTTGCTGCCCTCTTCCCCTCCCTCCTACCGCCAACCCTACCTCAGAGGATTTTCAGCTGAGAATCGCTTTCCTAATTGTATATGAAGAAAGTCGCCTTGCTTCAGCTCTGATACTGCGTATTTCAGGAACTCTCTGACTTTCCCGGTCACTCCTTCTCCGATCTTTTGTAGTATGCAAATAACTCACACACTGCTCTCACACGTTTCAGCTGTACCACTGGGGTACTGAACGCCCAAAGCTAACGCACGGCAGACCCTATTCACTGCCGTGAAAATGCCCAAGAGGGGACATGCCGGTATCCGTTTTCCCGTTTCGCCTCCACTTATTTCTCGACAAAACTGTCTGGAGGTGCCAAACAGTCACCAGCTTAATATAGTATTGCTAACAAATAATAGGCATCCATTTAATGTATTCTCAATAGTCTTGTATCTCCCACCCACAGAGTCCCATGCTTTGTTTTTCTATCACCAGCTTCTCAACAAAACTGTCTGGAAATGCCAGGCGGTCGCCAGCTTAATATATTGCTAACAAATAGTATAAATCCATTAATGGATTCTAAATAGCCTTGTATCTCCCACCCACAGTGTCCCACGCTTTGTTTTTCTGTCACCAGCCAACAGAGAAACATATTAATTACAGAATCATATGCTGAACTTGACTGGCTGCTTCCAACTTTGATCAGTTTCTGCCTGTTGCAAGCTGTCAGCCACCCCTCCACCTCACGTGCAGGCCATCAGCGGTGTTGTCTGGCCCTCTAAATGGTCCGCGATGAACACGTTCCGAGATGACAGTGTTTCTATTTACATAATGGATCACCACGCCAGAGGTGTTGCTCAGCTGGGGAGGACATGGTTCAGCCTGTTTTGCTGGCTTACACATAAACCACCACACACACACATACACGCACACGAAAAGGGCAATTGCTCTGCAAATCCAACACTGCCATCACTCCCAGAAAGGGAGTGACGTTGTAACTGTGAGCGTAAAGCGTAAACCTTTTTATGGAAACAAATAAATGACGCAAACAGTAAGTTAAATAAATGCGTCAAGTCGATATCTCGTAAATAAATGCCCGATCGATATCTCGTATTTGGGAGCTCACGGTTCATTTCGGGCATATGGAATAGGAGTCAATGGCATCCACATTTTTTTTTAACCTTACGTGATGTTCTCTTCAACATATTGATCCGTGGCTAATGACAAGACACACTGGGCCCTTAATTTCAAAAAGCAGCAAGGAGATGAAAAATGGTAATAGAGAGTTGCATTTTTGACAAGGCACTGCTTTGAACTCTTAGTGAACCCGGAAGTCCGGTAAACTGCGTTGCCAATATCAGCACATTCCCGCCTAGAGCTAGGTGTAGGCTTAAGGGTAAAAGTTAAAGAAGAAAATGGAAACATGAGAGAATTCCCAAACATTTAACATTGTCTAGAAACTCTCTCATATGCACTTTTTTTTCTAATCCTGCCCGTAACCCTCAACCCAGTTCTAGGCGGGGGTGTCCCATGATGTTGCTGACGAAGGAAACTAAAACAGTCAGATATAAGCGGTGCTAGTGTCAGGCAGCCTAAGTATACTTTAAGTTAATATTTAGGTTTATACATGACTTCCAGGCAATGCCATTGTCCTAGAGCTCTCGAAAGGGTTTCTGCTGATGATATAGGGGTCAAACACCAAAAGTCCGGCAATTTTTAAAGCAAAGTCTAGAAGCTGACACACCCCAGAATTTACACATCCCAGTTGGCGGATTGGATAGTCGTGTGCATAATGCAACCCTGTAATGTAGGATATAGTGCTGACTCAAGAACGTTTAAAGTATACTATTAGTACTAGATCTAGATCTTTTCTAAAATGCTCTCCAAGAGATAATAGATACAATACTAAATTCAAATGAGAAAGATGAACGATATTAATTAATCTCTTCAGTAGATTATGCCATGTTTTTCAAGTGCCAATGTCATCAATTTATAATCTTGAACTTACTAGCCTCGACATAAGTATAGATCATTAAACGGGCTAAAAGACGTATGTTACGTCGGAAACGACACGGTAATGCTACGTAATGGTACGCCTGAGAGCTGTTGACATAAAAGGTGAGGACGTTCATATATATAATATATCATATATTCAAGTACAGGTATTAGTTTATAACACGTCAGTAAAAGCAGACTGGTGGTTCCGAAGCACAGAAAGACAGGACTACAAAAGTTATCGTGGCGTTGAAGTCTAAGTACAAAGGAGACATTTACGTGCTTAACATGCGAGATATTTTGTAATTGCACACTCAGAGGGAAAAACAAGTTTGAAGAGGACAGATGCTGAAAGATTGGGGGCATAAACTGTGTGATGCGATATACATATGTTAGGTTAAGAGAATAAAAACAAACACGAAAATTAGTCCGCAAATGTAATAAATGGTAAATGATAGGAGATATACATATGAAAAAATAATGTAGATTTAATAACTGTTAAGCCGGGATTCAGTAAGTGCTAAAAGATAAGGAACTCATTAAATGTTGAGAGTCATGGAATCAGATGAATGCCGCAGCGTTAGGGCAGCAAATACATGATAAAAGATAGACGATCTAATAATGGCAAAAAGACCATGGATTTATAATACAGGGGAGTTACATGAAATTTGTTAGACGCTCAAAGAAATTGTGAGTTCTATGACTAAGCGTGGATGTAGAATCCGCACGGTTCTAGTGGTGTAGAGACGAGACGCATACTCGTATCAAACTAACGTCACAGAAGGCATCAGGGACAGAAAAGATTAGTGTTCAGGGCTACATTTGTTTGGTTTATGCAACTAGACAACATGGGAAACCACACTTCTTCCATAGCAAAGGAAGTTACAGTCTTTAGGCAAGGCAAGATGTCTGCGACTAATGCGGAAAAGACAGGAAACAAAATGTACTCGTTTGCGAGTGGTGTTTGCTATACTTACTTATACTATTATATTATATAAGTAACATTATATTTGTTACTTATTATTTTCATGGCCTCATTCATTTGCATATAAACCACCGTTGATTCTCTGCCACAACCTCCTCTGACACAATGCCGTTGATAAGATATTCCACTGACAAATTTGCAACCACAGAAGGTTGCCACCATGTTGCCGAACTTTTTCTTCCAGTTATGTACAAAAGACGACACATTTCTAACAAACCTCTAGTAGCTGCACTTTTCCTCATTGTGACTGGTGCGCACCAACTAAAAACGTACCCTTTGCTAAAGATTGTCCACAGAATACAAGGAAATTGTGGGGTTTCCCATTTTATCAAACAGCAGGAAACAGGCAAACACAGGCCTGATAAAAAGCAGTTCGTCGTCACACATGTGCTAACCAAAAGGGATCAAAACCACGAATAAAAATACATATACAGAAGCATTAATAGCCATTTTCCCGGAAGTTATAAAATGCCACCATTGGCCGAAGATCCATACTGTCGAAACGGAGTAACTACCTCGTAAAAACACACAGTCGACAAGCACGATTGCCAAAAACACGATGGAGAAAATAAAGATTAACTATGCATGTCGAAAGTTGTCAAGGGTATATTTAGCACTGATGCATTAATATAATTCTTACAGTTGTAAGAGATCCCATCGTTAATGTGTAAACTCTTAAACAGCATACCCTGTGTGCAACTATAATTTTAGCCCGGCACGTGATATCACTTTTAATATTTTTTTTTAAACAATAGCACCAAGATCAATAAAACTTGCAACAGCTGTATATTATATCTTTCTGTAAATGTGCTTAGAATATTATTCCAGTCTTTTTATGTAACTCAAGGAGTTATTGGATTTTGAATTTCTTTTTTTTTTTTGTCTACCCTGTATGAGCTAGACCTCACTCAACTGATGCATAAATTACACCTTTAGTGTTTAAAGGTGGGAGTCACATTAGGGTTAAAAGATAAGAATTATGTAACAATTGAAAGGCTGCAATCATGCCCATGTGCTGAGAGACAGACACACAATTGAAATCTTAACATCTACAATTAGCTTTCGAACCGAGATAAACTCATCCTTTAATACTGTACGAGTACATTATGATCCCTCTGAAAGGTCAGATAACAAGAAAAACAACAGAAGCATATAGTTAAGTAAGCCATTTCTTTTGTGCATGAAGACAATTTTTTCCAAATAACCCTCGAAATTTTGGACATTCGGTATATTGCAACATAAGATCAAAGAACTGTGATGCAAGTCGCGCATATCTTAATATTTTCAGCCTTCAGATGTAGCTCACGAACCTAAGAAGTGAAGACTATAACATACCATTGATTGTATTCTCGTAAAATGTCATACTTCCCTATAATAAGAATGCCATATTTTGATATAATATTTATCAATATTAGGTCTATGTATTATCACGGTATCTTAACATAAAAGATATGTAGTATCAGATCTCGACGAGTGGCAAGATTTCAATACTCCTACTCTCTCTCTCTCTCTCTCTTCCACTCCTGTTTTCGTCTTTTCTTCCACAGATAGTCCTGCTGCGTTCCTGAAAGATGCCCTCATCTTTTAAATGAAGTTTAGAAGAACACTTCACAGTCATCTTTAGCCTACCTCTCTTTATAATTTTGCGTGAAACCAAAAGCTCGTCTCAGAAGCTGTCTCCCATTCATTCATTCATTCATTCATTCATTCATTCATTCATTCATTCATTCATTCATTCATTCCTATATTCATTCATACATTCATTGCCACCCACCCTCTCTTACCTCTGTACCTCTGTTCAACCACTCCTTCCGACGAAATCACACCAGCACAATGGTCACTGATGACTCCCGAAAAGAAACGTATTCCCCCAAGAGTGCGTGTAATACTATCCGAGTCATAACATATAAATGTTTAGCCAATAAAAAGCTTTTTATTTTCAAGTTAGGATCTCTTAAAAACAGGGTAGGCATGGGCAAATGACATTTCATGATGTTACGATGATACTCCACGTTACGAAATGAATGTGAAGTTTCACATCTGACTCTAGTTTGTAATGTGCATTATGATCTTAACACCAGGGCTTTCTCTTCCTGTATTCGCAAGCCAACCACTACCATGACGTTCGGTAAGAGATCTGAAGTTGCTAATAAAAGCTTTTCTGTCTATACCGGACGTCCTTCTGTGTGTGCTCAAGTGTTACTAGATCTGGTCTGTGCGCAGCACATAAACTATTGTGATTAATTTATGAATGTGAAGTGTGGATGCCTTAGGCCTTTGATGGATACCCTAAAGAAGGTGCTGTTGCCCACGCTTAATCTCAACTCCTCGGGAGCATAGAAAAAAGTTGAAATTAAACGGACTTACAACAATCCAGTATCCCTTAAACAGAAAAGAACCGTTTTCTGTTATCAAAATAATGTTGTGTTTAATCGAAAGTTGTGATTAAGCGGATAGCCGTTAACCAGAGCCGACTGTATAAACACAGATTGCGGTAAGATGAGTTTCTGTTATCCAAATATTGTTGTGTTTAGCCGAAAGTTGTGATTAACCGAATTGCCGTTAACCAGCGCCGACTGTATAAACACAGATTGCGGTAACATGAGGTTTTGCGTGCAAACAAACTATTGACATGCATCGAGTGCTTCATAATGTAGCTGCTGAGATGGTTGAAAAGTGCACCGCGCCCTCCGAGACATGGCATACCCTGCATACAATGTCGAAAGGTCATCAAGCAGGTGACCCATGAAAGCGAAAGCAAAGCGTTGTGAAAAGAATAAGAAGCAAATGTAGAAATAAAATCAACAAGTTGTAAATAAGCAGTGATGTCAAGCCGATGCGTCTCAAAAAGAAAAAAAAAAACAAAAACGCTGAAATACAATCTCCGAAACTGACATCTTGTTTATTCTTAACACTGAAAAGGTAGAAGCTGTTTCCCCTTTCAGGTTAATAGTATTAGCTATTTATAATCTAAGAGATTAAACGACAGCTGCTATTGGGAGCCTGAGATACGTTTTACATAATAAGATAAAAACATATCCAGATGCTCAGATGACACTCTCTTCACCTCTCTCATGGGCTTTACTATACAGTATTTATATGTAATGTAGTGAAGAGAAGGACATTAGGTCAAAGAATGATTTTTTTAGTGGAGATATAGATACAAACTATTTTTATTTTCAGAATATACTGGATCCTAACAGATACTGTGTATCTTCGAGAAATGAGAGATCGGAAAACATGTTTCGTAGCAATGTAGCATTGAAAACACATAAAATAGTTTAGTCTGCGCAGCGGTGTAGCGTTGAGAATATATGTAATAGTCTTCATGAAAATGTAGCGATGAGAAAACAAGAGTATAACGTTGAGAGTACATAGCATAATTTTCGTGGCAATATAGTGTTAAGAATACACCACGTAATAGTCTTAAGCGTCATTGTAGCTTTGATAATACAATATGTAATACTCTATAGTCTGCGCAGCAGTATAGCGTTGAAAATACAGTAGTCTTACGCGGCAGTGCAGTGTAGCGTTGAGAATACCAGTAGTCTTACGCGGCAGTGTAGCGTTGAGAATAGATGTAATGGTCTTCGTGGAAATGCAGCGTTGAGAATACATGGAATAGTAGTGTTCACTGTGGTAAAGGCAAGACGGTAACTGAGGTATGGATTATGAATACGGCCAGAGGCATCTAATCCGTATACACACCATTGAAAACTTGCTGCAATCTTTCCCATCATGCCCCCTGCTTTCCATCAGTCACCACCTCCTCTGCCCAATGACATTAAACCATTTTCTACCGTCCTTAATCGCCACCAAAATAGCCCGACCATTTTGCCACTATTACTATTACTAATAATTCTCATCACCGCCCTCTCCCAAGCCTACCTTCCCCGACCCCCTTAATCCCAGTCGCCTGTGCTCATGAACGACCTAAATCATACACCCTCGTGCACACTCACGACTCTCCCGATCTCGTAACTACATGATTTCCTTCTATGGGATGAGTAGCCGGGTTAATATTATTGGGTAAGGACATGGTGGNGGGGGGGGGGAGGGGGCAGTGTGTCATGCCAGTGCACTGGGACATTTATCATACTTGTTTGATGAGTAATTTAGCGGAATTAGTCTGATAGATTGGCCTCGGCCAGTCTAGGAATTTTCCAGGTCAGGCTTTCCAGCAGAATCAGGTCGAAAACGCCTCCAAGATTAAACCTTGTCGTGCACGTTTTTTTAGGGAGAAATTCTTCTGCGCTTGTTATTGTTGTTGTTTGTCTTCGCCAGGCTGCAGATAATAGTATGTCTGCCTGCCTCTGGCTAATGCTCTCAATCTGTTGATGTCTCTCGTCTTAGCCCTCAGTCTGTTTATGTCTCTCGAGAATGCCCTCGATCGGTCTTGCAAATGCCCCCAGTCTGGTTATGTCTCTTGCGGATTTGTCCTCAGTCTGTGTATGGCTTTTGAGAATGCCCTCAGTCTGCCTTAAAAATGCCCTCAGTTTGCTCATGGTTCTCGCAAAACTCTTCTCAGGCTGTTTATGCCTCTCGTAGATGCACCCTATTCATGCCTGTTGCAAATGCTCTCAATATGTTCACGCCTCTTTAAAAAATGCCCCCAGTCTGTTATGTCTCTCGAGGAGGCCTTCAAATGCCCTCAGCCGGTTTAAGCCGCTCGCCAATGCCCTCGGTCTATTTCTGCCTGTCGAGAATGCCCTCACTCTGTATAACTAGAGAATATCCCCAATATGCCTCTTGCCAAGGTCCTCAGTCTGTATATTATGCCTCTTGCAAATGCCCCAAGTTTATTTATGTTTCTCGCCAAATGCCCTGGACCTGTTTATGCGATTTGGATAATTATGGCCAAGTCTTGTGCATCACTATTCATCTGTATTTGTCCGTCAAACTTTCTTTGTCTTCTTTCAATCATTTGTACACTTTGTCTGCCGCATTGCAGACATTTTCGTCTGTTGATCACTCACACACTCACACATTCACATGAAGTCCGTTGACTGCAAAATAATTCATGACTTATTTAACACATCAACCAGTAAGGGAATGTTTAATAAGACTAAGAGAAATGGCAGCATCTGAAATATCAACGAGAATCACAAGAAGATTGAGAACATAAGATCAGTTGGCAAGTATTTACAACTTCTTTGTCTGTTGACCAAATTTCATGTCGATTTATCATTTAATTACTTCATTTCTGTATCTTTCTTAAAGCGGCGCTATCCGATCGCTGCAAATAGCAGTCAAGTCCTGCCAACAAATGGCCGTGCACGCTGCCTCGACTCGGATAGATAATTACTAGATGTTTTGATACCAAATTTCTTTACCGTAACGTTCAGAGGAACACTAAACTAACGATCCGCAACCTTTCTGTGAAGTATGAAGTATTTTATTCAGAACAATAGCGCCATTGGATTCATATTAATGAAGTGTCCTATTATTCCTCTCCTCTCCTTATATACAGTACTTCTCCCGGGCGGGCCTTTCAGTCTTACTGCCCGATTCAGTGCTAAGGATTCCAGAAATTCTCCTTTTGTCTACACTCTTACCTCAGACTCTCCATGTTGAAGATTTTTCGCTATGCGTCCACAAACACCTTTAAAAAATTATATCCGTTATTAGTCTGGCTCCCATCTCTAAACCTCATCACAAACAAATATTTCAAATCGTGGTCGCCTTTTGGGAGTCTAATTCTTTCTCCTTACACACGGCAAGGTGTCATTATTCAGCCGCCCCAGCCATCTCCCCCCCCCCCCCCCNCCCCCCCCCAAACCTCTCCATATCAGTCCCTCTCTATTCTTTGCCCACAGACTCAGAACGTTCCAAAGTCAGAGAACCCGCAAGTTTTTGTGGCCAGCGCCGTCTCTCGTGCCATCAATCCTGATGTGGTTAGCTCTTTAATGAGCACGCCTCCATCGATTCCACTTGAGCTATGGATGATTTGTTAGGGGGCTTTATGCAATGTTTAGAACTAGTCGGCATGCATACGCTTTCAAAATACGCAGCAGGAATGAAGTGCCACTGAACGCAGAAACGCCTGTTCAACGTGGGACGGAGGAAAAGCTCTTCACGATGCTCGACATCAAACCACTGTGTATGGAGTAAGGACTATGACCCTCACTCCTATGATAACCATGATAACCACGTTTATTTTCCAGGCTGGTGAAAGGAAAGGGTGGGGATGGAGGTGGCACCAAAGCCACTGTGTGCGTCTTCCTTCTCTTCTTCTTTCCTTGCCTACTCCGGTCTTTCAATACTTCTTTTTGGCATGTAAAAATTATTTCGTTCAGCTCCACATTCTCCTTAAACCCTGGCTCATCCCTTTCCCCTTTTTACTGAAAAAAAAATTTCTCAAATTCAGTCAACGACTGTACCAGAAAAGAAAAAAGAATCTGTGGTGTTGGTAAAAAAGAGCAAAATTTGGCAAACAGGAACCGACTGCATGGCGCGCTGGGTCTACAAGAGTGGACTCAAGGGTTCTGAAATATTTGAATAACATCGTTCTGTGCGAGTATCTAAAGTAGCCTATTGGAATGGGCTGAACACACCACAGATAGAGCCTACCGTTAGCTACTTAGTCTCACATCGCTGTAGGCTGGACGCGGCGATCACGTCCTTATAAAAGTAAGGGCATGATGGTCCCTCACTCTGATAGGAGGGGGAGGAGGCGGAAGAGAAAGAAAAAATGGAAGGGGGTTGTGCCTGGGGGTCTTAGTCTGTAAACTTTAGGTTGAAGAAGAAGAATGACGTCAATCGAATGAGCCATCACTTGAATGAGCACTCACGAGCGGGTATCCAAATACTGTGAACTGGGCGTCCTCTTCGGAAATCATGACTTGAGCTCAGGCTGTCCGCTAGGATCAGAGCCAATGAACGGGAAGGGGTTCAAGATGTATTAATGGACGCTTAACACTTAGCAGTATGCTTCGAAATATTGAAAATCTCGGCTTCATAATTTGGGGAATACGAAGTGTACAACACGGCAGGTAAAGCCAAGGTGGAGATCTGAGAATGTGGTGGATTGAGGTCGAAGCCAAATGGAAAGGATCACAATGAGACTCGGAAATAAATCCTTTGTTGCGGGCAGTATCGCTTTTAAATATTGCTACCTCTATATACAGCAACTTCGATGCCGGTATCATAACCGAAGGTCTAAAAGCAGCGACAAGGTGTCAAAATTATCACAAACATCAAACGTATTAAAAGTATCTAAAGGGATCGACATGCTTACCTCTAGCGAATATCAGAATCGACATAGAATCGATGTCTTCGATATCAAAATTGAAGGCTGAGTATCGCCTTGCCAAAATAAAACTGAGGAATCAGCAAACCACAATGGTCCGTGCCTTTGGAACGTTTACTTGCCTAGTATGAATTCAAGAAAGTTACTGATAGAATGCAACCATTTACGATGTTTTCCCTCCCCTTACCCCCTCTCTCACAACCAATATGAAAAAGAAAGCCAAAAACGTCCACACTATTTCTCTGGAGACGAAGCTGATCCCTTAAGTGCATGTTTGATTTTGAAATAAACTGAGGATGGAGAGGAGACAGATCGATCTCAGACAAGCGAGAGAAAGAGAGAGAGAGAGAGGGAGGGAGGGAGAGAGAGAGAGAGAGAGAGAGACAGAGACAGAGAGAGAGAGAGAGAGAGAGAGAGAGAGAGAGAGAGAGGGGGGGCTAGGGTGAGGGAGAGGGAAATCATTATTCCTCTCACTTCAGTATGTGGTCAGAGGAGTGGCTGGCACTGGGTTGGCATAAGGTTGGCTTGGGACTGGCACGGAGTTGGCAACATATCCCACTATAATCCACATCCCACATGTTAAGCAGCTAAAAGTTTCGCAGGGATGTAAACATCTTACAGACAAACCCTCAGATTCTAAGAACAGATACAGCCAATAGCAGCCTCACTGTTCCGTAGAGCTGAACTAAAGTTATGTCATCTTGTATCCACACTCAAAAGGCTGAGAAGGCAATGGCGGGTGCTCTAGTTGTACCTGTTAATATCCACTTCCCTCCCCTTCATCCTAGAATGGCGCAGGTGTCCCATTTCTCAGCCGCAGATGCTTTATTTAAAACGGCAGCTTACAGCATGCACAGACGGGTATAAGATTAACAAACAAGACTCATTTATTTATTCATGAAACAAAGTCTCTACAGTAAGAGAGCATTAAGAGATTTTTCTTCCCAACTTCCTGGAAACCACTGGGTACAACTTTTCACTGAACTCTAATGAGCCTCAGGCGCAAGTCATGGGGAGAAGTGTCTCATCACACAAGCCTCTTCCTATCCTTCTATTCCCCTCTCAATCTATCCTGAGGACATGCCTAACTTTATCCTTACTGAGGTCATGCCTAACTTTATCCTTACTGAGGTCATGTGTAATTTCATCCGTACTGAGGACATGTCTAACTTTATCCTTACTGAGGTCATGTGTAATTTCATCCGTACTGAGGACATGTCTAACTCTGTCCTCACTGAGGACATGCCTAACGTTATTTTTACTGAGGACATGTCTAATTTTATCCTTGCTGTAGACACGTCTAATTTTATCTTTACTGAGGGCATGTCCAACATTATCCTTACTGAGGACGTGTCTACCTTTATCCATACTAAGGACATGTTTAACTTTATCCTTCCTGAGGACACGCCGCGGGATCTTTCCCCAAATCTATCTCCCTTCCTGTTTCAAAACCAAAACAACCCACATTTCATATCCTTTCTCTCTTAAATTATATTAAAGTTCATTACATAAATATTGCCATTTGTATTTAATTTGGGGGGNGGGGGGGGGGGGGCAGTGCACAATGTGGCCAATACTGACAGAATGACAACATGATATAAAGGGACAGTTAACCTACACAGCTGTTACTTGCTAATGACGAACCCACAATCTCAGCCGCAGCCTCTTAGAGTCAAGAATAGGTCTCCAACCTCGGAATGGCTGTTTCGCTTAAATGTCTAGGAGACAGCCGATAGCCTCAGGTACTATTCACGGGCACGTTTTAAAGACTTGAGTATGTGTTAGGTAACGCACGCACCGATATCCTCTTTCTATTCGTCCAGCTTCTGTTTTAAGTGTCCTATGGACTTTTCTGGCCCTGCTATATTGAGTGACGATGGTTCTAAATACAATAGAGAAGAAACTAAAGCAACAAAAGTGAAAACGAAGGTAATGACGACGACAGTCAGTGGTGCTAGAGTCGCTACTCATGGTGATGATGACAATGTCAACCCAAGTTTAGATCGGCAACAAGTTTAAAATTTGATATTTATATATATATTGTTTTATCGAAACTATCTGATGTGCTTTTGGTCTTTTCTAGCAACTGAAGTTGCGGCCTTTGCTAGATTCTTGTTAACATTATTTGTATCAGGCACTTAATCACGCTATAGATTTGGACTTACTTACTCAGTTTTATCAATAATTAATTTTTGCGCCAAACAATGTTATCGTTCAGCACCAGCTGAAAAATCCGCAAGAATTCGTTACATTCACTTTGGCATGCTAGCACATCGTTGACCAGCCGTGTACGATGCAATGAATAGCCAAAAACTTCAACGATTGACGAAATTTCCGCGTTAAACTTAGTTCAGAAAATATTTTCAAGCCATCAATAGACATACAACCCATAAATAAATGCATTTAATACAAAAAGAAAACGCGTACCCAATTTCAAGAGGATTCAAGCAGAGGGAAGAAAATATAAGCGATCATTTCTCTGTAATAGTCTTGTATTGCCTACATTTGCAGCTGCTCAGCAATCTGGAACGCCGTAGAGTTTGATCAATGCTCAGCAAAAAAAAAAAAAAAAAGGTAAATACATTCATTGTGTTTGCTGAATCATTCGCGTACGTCTACAAAATGCTAAACTGAAAACACTGAACAATTTTGAATCCAGAAACTGAAGGTGAAATCCAACACTAAAAGTCTCCGTAAGTTCGAAGTTGTCATACCAACTGTGTGATTCTGCAGCAATAGAGTCCAAACTTCATGATACAGATGATACTATATATACGTATATATATATATACATACGGCAAACACGACCTGCCCATGACAGAATGAGAAAAGAGCTGAGGTCACAAGCCAGTGCGCTATGAGCGCTAGAGCATTACCAGGGCCGGACAAGAATAATGTATTCCCTCTTGACGGCCAAGATAAGAATGCACCACTGTGGCCGGGTGGATTTCTTAATCCTGTGACTTACAGTATCTTTATTTCGAACTCCGCATTCAAAGACCTGAGGTTTGTTAATAACAATGTAAGGCCCCTGTCATCCAAAAAACCATCCCCATTTATATCTATAACGTCTCTTGTAAGACTGTCAGTATAATGTGAGTCTAGCTTCTCATACCCTTCTCACCTCCCATTCATCCTCCAGCACAGACTATTGAAAAAAAATGCCTCAAGTCTAACAAAACGTACGTACAAAAGCAAAGATTAAATCCCTCTCCAGACGCCGGATAATACCGTCCCATTATGCTATCATATCGCCCATCTTTCCAGATGATGATGTGCTTTCATCGGCAGAGAGCTTGTTAAACCACTTAGATGCCAATTATGCGATTGACACAGCCTCGTGCGAAAGGGTTAAAAGTGTTTGGATTGATAATGGAAAGTAATTATTGTCAACCCCTTCTCATATACATTCTAATGGAAATACAAATTGTGCGCATCATCCCGCCGTTTTCAGGGAAAGAATATGATAATGATTTTAAGCTACGGTCATCTACGATTAATCGCAACTCCTCAGGAGATTCGAAAAAAAAATGTTATTTAAAGGAGTTGCTACTATCCAGTGACCTCATTTATTGTTTGTTTTTTTTCACAGATAAGTAACATTTTCTTATGTGAAAGATGTTGCAATTGAAAGGCAGTTGTCATTATCTGGAATGCAATTAAGCATGGCCAACCGTACTACGATGTGCGTCGATCGTCGGCAAAAGGGCCCAGTATAACAAAATCAGATAGGGCTGTAACTGGATAGCTTTGAATTAAATTTAGCACGTAATAGAATAACAAAGAAACAACTCATGCCCTCGGCCATTATCAGCCAACAGAGTGATGTTTGCTTTGTGCACTGGCGTAGATCATTCTGGTCCGGAAACTTAACAGCAGCATAATGAAGGTATGTTTAATGAGACTAGAAATGGTATCAACACCCAAATTTTTAAGCATAGCGATAGTCAGCCTTTAAGCTCCAAGTATCTAAAATATCGCTTCCTTTTTTTTTCTTCGATCTTGATACTTCGTGGTGAGTAGACATCCTGATATTTTAAATATTTTTCATTACTTTCGATACTTTTGCTATCTAAGTATCGAAAGGATCGATACTAAGAACAATACTACCCATCACTTGATTGAGATTAAGATGGCATATAATATCGTTAGTGTTGAAGTAAAGAAAGTGGTCTGCGCTTAGCCGCAACCGGCATAATCACAACTTCGGCTTAAAAGCAACATTTTCCATAGAGCTAACTGCTATAATATTTATCATCTCTATAAAAGACGCTGGCTAATCGCAGCCAGGTCTAATCACAACTGTTGTCCATACTGTCGAGGTTTGCCACTTTCTAGGCCCGCTTGTTTATGCAGCCGAAGAGTTGGTGGGGTGTAGAGGAAAAGAGGAGGGGGGAGAGGACATGCCCTTCAAATCACATTCATTCTCAACGATCTGCGTCCTTAGTTTTGTTTGTGTATTTGTAGGTGTATGTGTGTGTGTGTGTGTGTTTGTGTGTGTGTATGTGTATGTCTGTGTGTGTGTGTGTGTGTGTGTGTGTGNGTGTGTGTGTGTGTGTGTGTGTGTGTGTGTGTGTGTGTGTGTGTGTGTGTGTGTGTGTGTGTGTGTGTGTGTGTGTGTGTGTGTGTGTGTTTTCATCTTGCATACAGTCCAACATTGTCGTCAGCTCTTGAATAACCAGATTCAGTCTCAGAACTGTGAAAAGTACATCTCCATATTGAAAGCCTTCCACTGTTCTTCTCAATTCAAGCTTATCTAACAAAATTTCAAACAAGATGTTAAACATCTTAATCATCCCCTCAACACTCGTTTCATTGTGCCCCTATCATCATTATGCGTGGTTTCGAGAAAACACGTTAATACGTGGTCCCTTGTAGGAAATGACGTCTGTCTTTGTGGGTTTAAAATAACCAGTGTGTAGTGTTAAGATCTGTTGGCACTGAGGAAACTATAAAGTTGGGGTTAAAGTTTTATGACAGGGCGTAATCTCTTAAAGGTTGTCGACCGACCATTTTCGGTTTTAGCTGTTCTCATTAACAATCCACTTTTATTCGATTTTTTCAATAAAGACTTTTTTTTTGTCTCCACCCAACACGCAAGAGAACACGAGGAATACTATTTTGGGGAGTGTTTTCTTATGCTGAAACGACTTCAAAGTCTTGACAGGTTCTCATTCTCATGATCGAAGTGAAAGCAATAAAATAACTGATATCAGATGATCAAGCAGTTCTCGTTATAGCAGAAGGGCCAAGATCTCGGTTATAACAGGAGTAGGGCAAGTGTTAGACCCGCAATCACGTCTAATCAGATAACTTAAGCAATGCTATCTCCACCATCTAGCCCTTCCAGCGTTACTGTTTGAACGAGGAGAAGTACTGCTCTTTTTTCAGCTATTTACCCCCTTTAACCCCATTCTGCCCCAAATCCACTGACCTTGGGCTGCTAAAACGCCCCTCTGGCCTATATGTAATTACAGGAATACGCCAGTACTATGGGCTACGTAATGGCTTAATGGTGATGAAAAGAGGAGAATGAACTGGAATGGTGCCATTGCTTGGGGACGTATCGGATAATGGGTGAGATAAGAGAACAAAATCAAAATGGCTGATTATAGTGGGGTAGCCAAGAGGACCATCCTTCCCTTGCCTCGTGACACACACACACACACACACACACAAGCACGCATAGGAACTCC
>JAWQUT010000199.1:1124634-1145817 GCA_033807755.1 Ellobium chinense | reverse complement strand
ACACACACACACCTCCTTCTCTTTCCCAGTATTGCTAATGTACCATTTTTGTAAGGAATTTGACACTGATAAAATTTCCAAATGACTTTTCCAAACGGACTGAACCCAACACATCACTCCCCTCCCCCAGTATTGCCAATATACTACTTCTGTAATGATTTTGACGCTGACTTTTCCCAACACACCGGCCCCAAAATATACCTTCCCTCTCCCAGTACTGCTAATGTATTACTTTTGTAACGATTTTTGACGCTGATTTTTCGAAACACATAGGGCCAAACACACCCCCTCCCTCCCCCCCTCCATTGCCAATCTACAACTTTTGTAACGACTTTGGCGCTGACTTTCCCAAACACACCGGACCAAAGACACCCCTACATTCCCCCTCTATTACCAATGTATCATTTTTGTAACGATTTTGACTATGACTTCTCCAAACACAACGGATTGTCTGACCTTTCCGACTCCATCACTGATGTGAGTACGAGATGGTACTCACAACCTTGACAAATCAGATGCCTTTTAGTGGGGAAAAACTGCTTTGTAGAACTAACACTTGTGAACAAATATCATAATCATCCTCTTCCCAACATCTTCCTCCTTTTCTCTTGAACTCCATCTCCTTCCGCCACTCTTACAACAACAACAACAACAACAACAACAACAACAACAACAACAACAACAACAACAACAACAACAACTACTACTACTACTACTACTACTACTACTAATGTAATTCATAAATCCAGTATCCAGATTACATCTTTATCCCTCTAGACTTGCACACCATAACCGTTTCTCAACTTCTTAGAGTGCATACAGAGTCGTGCCATTTACAGACACTGAGCACTAGCGTTCTGACAATATCTTTCACCACCTATATAATAGCCAGGCAGCCATTTTACGTACGGTAGGGACAGAATGAGAAAAGCGTGAATGAAATGCTCTCCGGAGGCAATTGCAATAAGACAATGACCTTTGGCGGGAATCTTGTGTACAAATAAGAAGCAAAGGCTTATTAGGCATTTTAAACAAGAAGAAAAGGAAGAAAAAGAAGAGGAAGAAGAAGAAGAAAAAGAAGAAGAACAACAACAACAAAAACAAAATCAACAACAACAATTATTGTAAGCGGGTGGATCCATTTAAGACGGCGTTAAAGAGAAGAACCTGGTTAATTCTGTATGTCAGTTCTGGGAGTTGACGTATGAGAGGACAGGACAAGCCCAGGCATTGACTTTTCCCACTGACACACAGATTGTTTACTTAAGCTTTTAGATAAACTAAATTTCGTCCAGGCAATCACCCCAACCTGATCCCCCGCTACAGCCTGCAGCGTACGCTAAGTGCTCAGCATGTCTTCCGTCTTAGAGGAGACGGTCTGGCATCCCGTACAACTTTCTCAGTTCTCCCATTTGTAACTTCTTAAGACATTTTTAAAATTGGCTTCCATTAAACAGGCATTTTAAGAACGCAGCAAATTGAAACTGAATTAAAACTTCTCACGTTTTATTTTTAAAAAATTCCTCGACGTCGGTATTAAGATATACAAAAAACATAAAGGATTGCGAATGTCTAACGTATTTAAATTCGTTGAATCACTTGAAATAACCTGCACTCAGAGCTGCTATTAATTGGGTGTGGGAAGTGAGTAAAACAGGAAGAAGATGCAGGGAAACAAAGAACGTAAGATCAGTCAAATGAAGAGGCTAAGAAAAAAAATAGGTAGTTATATAATATGGCAATCGGTAAAATGCCGAATGATGCCCAAAAATAGGATTAAGACGCCAACTACTGTACAATATTACAAGTGCTGAGTTGACTTCGGCATGGTACAAAACAATCTCGGCACACAGTGTAAAGTTTGCTATGTCCAACTGGGAAAATCTTGGCATCTCAAAAGGTGTGTTATGACTAGGGTTATTAGCAGGATTAGAGTTAGACGTGAAATTTGGGAAAAAGAGAACGTCTCTATCTGTAGTCCAGACTTTTCCACGGGCTGTTCCTCTTCCCTCACTCTTTCCCTTACACTAAACCAAGTACTTACTAAGACAGTTCCAAGACTGTGTGCAGGTTTCAGGCACCTATTAATAGGCCAAATCACTGCTTGTGTGCAATCCTAATAATCCACTTATATATAAAATCACCCTTTACTGGGGGTCCTATCAGCAAATGTCAGGGTGTAGAAATATGTAAAACGACCTGTGATCTAGATAAAGCATTCATTGTTAAAGTTTAAGGTACAATTTGAGCCTTACAGATATAAAAATATAGTAATTAGGCACACGGTCAAAACCAGCCTAATGAAAAATTGGGGACCAAATCAGATGGCAAGGTGGCTATTTTTTAAAAGAGATTTACAAAAGATTTTGGGCACTGACAGCCCCTCTTTCTTCACCTTAAAATTTGGGAGAAAAGAAGTACTTTAATCTCCAGGAAAAATACCTCGAAGTCACAGAAGAACTTGTAGAATAACACATTGTGTTTACAGGACCGAAAGAAGAAAAACAACAGGTGCCAGTAACCTTCAGTGGACATACATTAGTTTACTTGCAGCCGAAGGTAACGATTGGTCACGGCGCATTGATGCACTAGGAACCTGAGATTGGCTGGGTTCACCCTGTGCTTTCCAGATTCCATTCCTGTATTGAACTAGATTAAACAATATCCGCGTTATTCCCCAAGCAGGTACAACCACACCGTAGTGACAGGGAAAGAGGCGGGAGGAGGCAACACGAGCAAAATATGCTTATAATCAGAAATAATTCCTTCATTTCCTGATCCCTTCAAAAAAGCATTATGTGCAAGAAAACTGTGAGAGAAACAACTTTCCTTATCTCTTTACATCGTCTTCCTTGGCCTAAAGCACACGAGAACTCTAGAGAACATCTGTAATCATCTATCTTTGCATAAAACGACTACGCAAGACGACCGAAAAAAAACCAAAAAAACTTGATTTGATAAACTCAAAAATTAGCTAGGAAATAACGACCTCCAAACCCTCTGCCAACATTTCACGTGATTTATCTAAGTTTGAATAGTGTTTTTCTTTCTTAAGATATGAACGGATTGCACTTGCTAGACATTCTCCTCCTGGGTGTCGACTCCACATCATCTGTCAAGGTGCTCTCAACAAACTGCCAATTTTAACACCCCGAGTGCTTTCTGAGAATACATTGATACTTTTTAAAACCCCCGTCGGCAGCATTTTTTTCTTTATATGTCATAAAATTATTCTTCTTCGATAATACCCTGCTGGTTTCCGCCGATGGGATCCAAGTTTTATGGTTTTCCTGCGGAGAAACTTGGCAGGGTTTCATTCAAACTTTTTTTTTCTGCATTTCCCAGCAGGTTTCTTGCCGCATGCGACCGTTTATTAGCAAATCAAAATTCTCCTTAATAGCCCCTCCTCTCTTCTTTCTCCTCCCCTATCGTCTTTCAACCGTTCCCGTGCAAGTATAGTCGTACATCCGCACTGTTAACGTGACCTAGGACTAATAAAAACCGCGTAATCTCATTGTCTCATCGCTTTCATCATCCCTCTCTATTTTTTCTCTCTCTTGCGACGTTTTGTAGTACTTTTCTGCTTGAATCACGGCAGTTAATTCCACTAGAACCAGGATTAGCACCATAAATTGTAGTTTCATCTTCCACTCTCACGTCTAGTCCGCTTTCTCCTCGCCATTTGCTTAAGCTTTTTCCCCCCTTTAGCGTTGGACAGATACCTGAATGTTTATGTAAAGCTAAATCTAGCCTTTAAGCTCTAAGTATCGAAGATTTTTGAGTCTTTCTCTATTCTCATACTTTGTTCCCGGGTAGGCATTTCGATACTTCTGATATTTTGGAAGCTTTCAAAACGTTCGATGCTGCCGACACACAGTGATACAATATTCTATCCCGTAATTCCTTGTTCTCACACTCTCCTCTTACCCTCTCTCTCTTTCCATTCCTTCTTTGCTCTCTTCCTCCCACCACCCTCCACTGGCTCTCGGACAGATTGCACGGGACCAGGAACTTCCTCAGGGCTAGTCAGCCACACTTGGGCACGGCCCAGACAGTCAATGGTTACCGTCATCCGCTTAGACTTGACTTTCCAACACACTGACGCCTCAAGCTACGTCAAAGGGTTAAGTCGTGACTGCCCTTCCTCTAAAGATATTTAACAACAGTGTAATTTTTGTCTGTCCTTCTCTTCGCTTTCCTCAAGTGTCCGTCTGTCTCATTGCTTAATAGTGCCGGGGGTATCGAGTAAAGTAATCGATTACTGTTTAATGTTGAAAATCATTATTATTCGATTATTTGACAACACGATTACTTTTCGATTACTGCACACCTGGGTGAAAAATTTATAAACTGCAATTAGATCAACACGCTTCTATGATATGTTATTTACTAAAATTACATTCTATCCTTCATTTAGTTGCCCTTTCACCTTGATGTTATCCATCTGAGCATAAGGTTCATTCGTCTCTCTACCGCAGCTATCCTCTCCTCCCCCATGTCGTAAGTGGAAATGCATGCTTCAAGTAATCGATTATTACTCATTTACCAGAAGCTAGAGTAATTAGCGATCATGATTACTAAGACAAATCGAGATATCGCCCAGCGCTCCTGCCTAAGAGCAGTTTTCGCCATCCGCCTACGTCACTTGTGGAATGAAACAGCTAGAAATATCAACAAACTTTAACATGTTTTCACGGTGGAATAAATTTTAGAACGGTAGGCCGAGACTTTTTCAATCGAAGACACAAAACGCCCAAAGTGGGAAGCTTCGAATTTCCATCTCCTACTTCAACCCATTATTTCTCTTGTTTCCTCGCGGAAAAACCCGGTGTAGGAATAGAGATCCGGGTTGTGGGTCAGAGAAAAAAAAGCTGACATAGATTTCGAACAAGGTTTTGAACAAGGTTTGAACAAGGTTCATATTGCCTCCCCTCCCCCCTCCCCTCAAAAAAAAATAAAAAGCTCCAACTGAAATGTGATATGTCGGCACACATTTACAAATGGCACATGAAACAGAAGATTGAAGTTTCCTGAATTCCAGCATGTCTGGTCAAGTCACTGAGAACAAAAAAAAAACGAACACCGGTATCGGAGGACTAATGCGTCTCGCATCAGACAGGAGCTTTACAAATGGGCTTGCTCTAGACACTGAACCTTGGTCACGCGGGATCTTTATCCATTTTTTTTTTCACAACAAAGTTTACTTTTCCTTGGACGCCAGCAAGGCACTAAGAGCAAAAACAACAAGGACACCAGTACTGGAGCCCTAACGCGTCCGATATCAGACAGACACTTTATAGATCAGCTTGCTCTAGATATCGAACAGGAGTCATGGGGGGAGGTTCATCCATTTTTTTTTTTTTTAATCACGACGAAATTTATATTTCCTTGAGCGCCTGTTTCTGCCTATTACACGTTTAGGGATAAGCCGGGACTTACCTTAAAATACTATTACAAAATGTCGCCCTCAGGTTATGTTGGACGTGGTTCAAAGTATAAGTGGCGATACCATAAGAATGGAGCGGTAAGGGGGGCAGGGAGAATGGGTTTAAAAGAACCATCCCAGGGTGTCAATACAATAGAGAGCTTTTATTTTCAACTTCCGATCTCTTACGGACCATCATGGCACATGGTTTGCGCTGTATGGCATTCTCTGGTGTTACGTTTATATCATTATGATATCATTATGAACTAGACGTGACATTCACATTTGATTTTGGCTCATAACGCGCAATATGATCGTAACAAAAGGAAATGCCATAAACCCATGTTCACTATCTTTTCCAGAACGATCTGTAGATTTCCGAACTTGGAAATAGACTCTCTCTAATATTCATAAGCTCCCTCGAATTTTTTAGATCAATTGCTTCGTGCCGTTGCTTGCTGAGTCGAAGTCTAGAAGGAGGGGATGAGGATGATATATCAGAAGTGTGACACGGAAGGGCATTCCTAGATATTTTTGTGACAGCGTAAGAAAACAATGCGCAGTAACATAGAAAGTAAAAGGATACGAATATTCTGGTTATCCTCCCCCAAAACACCACGCCACTGATTTTACCACCTATGAGAATGGGAACAGGAAAACGGAACAGGTTGAAGGTGCCATGGAGTACCATCCTACTTTGTATAGTAGTAAAAAAATAAAAAAGTAAAAAAAAATACCAATACTATGATTACCTCTCCTCAAAACCACGCCACTGATTTTGCCACCTCTGAGCATGGGAACAGGAAAACGGAACAGGTTGAGGGAGAGGCCATAGAGTACCAAAACTACTTCGCGCTACTACAGGACAGGTGTTAAAACTCACAGATTTATCAACATCACAAGTGCCAAAACTCAACGATGTTCACCATCTGGACCACAACAAAGAGAAGACCATGACGTTTTTTACTATCAATCTTAATTAAAATATGAAGTTAACTATCAGTCTTAATTAAAATATGAAGCTAACTATCACTCTTAATTAAAAGGCTAAGTGTTTACCTGAAGAGGCTGAAATCCTCGCGGCTTATCCCACAAGCCGTTGGTCGATCATCCACATTGAAAGTAGATGTTGGCACTCAGGTAACATCCGAATTTGGCTGCTAATGATGGGGTAGTTAAGGCAGCTTGTTCCACACCTGTGAAATGACGGAGACACTAACATTACTACTGAGTCTCCTACCCGCTTGGGAAAGGTAGAGTGCGAATCTTCTAATTAGCAGAGAGAGAGAGAGAGAGAGAGAGAGAGAGAGAGAGAGAGAGAGAGAAACAGAGAAACAGAGAGAGAGAAAGGGAGAGAGAGAAAGAGAGCGAGAGAAAGAGAGAGAAAGAAAGAGAGAAAGAGAGAGAAAGAGAGAAACAGAGAGAGAGAGAAAGAGAGAGAGAGAGAGAGAGAAAGAAAGAGAGAGAGAAAGAAAACGGACTAGGTTTATTATGGGCTTAACTTGTTGTCATGCGATCTTTTACATTCGACAGCAGGTTCATCAGCTGGAGATACTGTTACAGTTACTATCATTTTCTGGAAAGTATGCTCAACGAAGCCGTTAGATGGTTGTACGGATGACAGACAGACAGACAGACAGACAGACAGACAGACAGACAGACAGACTGACAGACAGGCAGGCAGGCAGGCAGGCAGGCAGGCAGGCAGCCAGACAGACAGACAGACATTCAATACACAAACTATAAGAAAGTTTTAAAAAAGTGAGAACTGAGGGAAGGAAAGATGCAAAGAAGAAAGAAGGAAAAAAAGGAACGAAAGAAGGAAAGAATGAAAGAAAGAAAAAAAGAAAGAAAGAAAAATCGAAAGAACATATACTAATGCTTAATAAATACACCAGTCACTTCCCTTTCTCGCCATTCCATCCATTCCTCACCATGTTTTTCATGCTTCGTCATTTTAACTTCTTTCTCATTCAATCCCGTAAGCTAAATCTTTTCAACACTTTTACACCCTTACAAGCACTTACATAGTCATGTTCAGCTATGTGTATTCACACACACTCCATCCATCCATCCATCCATCCATCCATCCATCCATCCATCCATCCATCCAAATATTACGGCAGACATTTGACACATTCTAAGACGTAGCGAATAGATTATCTCGGAACATGATAGTCTATGATAGTGTGTATCATATTGATAGACTGTATTCTGGGAACCAATCTTTGAATTAAAAATAAAAGTGCACTGTTATGGTCTTTCACATGCCATTTTCATCCCCAAATCACGTACTGTGGAGTTTGCATGTATTCATGAAGATTTTTGTTCGATTTTGCATTGTACGCACGATTTTTGCAAGCTAGGACATCGCGAGCCTCGGATCAACAGCTCTCTGGTGCTTCCAGGGAGAATAAGGTCACGTGGTCATTGCTCGGGCACCAAGGCTTCTTTCAAAAAGTTAAACTCATTTTGCTCTCCTCGAAAGAGGTGAAACCGAGAAAATTGGAGAGAAAGTTGGGTGTAAAAACGAACGGAGATCAGATATTAAGGTTTTTTCGTCGACATCTCTTCCTGACTTTCGACGCTGGGAAGACGGTATTTTTTCGAGGATATTTCCAAAACTGCAGGGTATTTCAAATATTATTTATATGTTATCTATTAATGTGAGTGTGAAAGAAAGAAAGAAAGAAAGAAAGAAAGAAAGAAAGAAAGAAAGAAAAAAGAAAGAAAGAAAGAAAGAAAGAAAGAAAGAAAGAAAGAGAGGGAGATAGATAGATAGAGACAGCGAGAGAGAGAGAGACAGAGAGAGAGAGACAGAGAAAGAGAGAGAGAGAGAGAGAGAGGGAGGGTGGGAGAGAAAGGAGAATACGGAAATATGAGCGCGAGAGAGAATGATGGAAAGGGGTCTGGACGAGTGAACGAAAGATTAACTTGTTAAAGAAAAATTATACTTGTTATACTTATTCATTTATAATTGAATTTGTCTGATATTAATGAACTTTTTTGTTATTTGTTATTGTTATTATTGCTTATTAATACTTGTTGGTTGCCTAAACAAAATGACACCAGTGTGACAATAATTCTGTTGTATATGTACAGGTTGCTAAGAATGTTTGATTCCCAAAGCTCCCTCAACTCACTGTCGAAGAACAGTCACACTAAACCTTACATGCCAGATCCGAGACTCTGTTCTGAGACAGAGCTTACTCTAGAAACCGACAGACAAGTTTCAAGTTTATTTGTTGTAGGTCAGTGGGCAAAAATACAATATATCGAAACAATTTAACAATTGTTCACATAATAACAATTCAGTACATTTACCATCATCCTTTCACTCATTTATCGTTTACCCGTTACAATCGGCAAATAGGCGAATGAACTGTATTCCTTACTGGTACCCGTTAACATATCTTTTAAGACATTTTTATTGGGGGAGGGGGAANNAAAGGGGGGGGGGGACGAGAGAAGAGATGTCATGAAAGAAATGCCACCGATCACAGCATCAGTTTAGACCTCAGCCCTTCAAATCTTTGAATCAACAACGACAGCAAAATAATATTTGAACAACTCACAATCAGCGCTGCCATGCCAGGCGACTGACTATCAGTATCACCAACACCTGTGCAGGCTCGTGATAACCATGTGGAAAGAGGATGGAACGAAATGGTAAGTGGAGAAGGAGAGGGCTGATCTTGGAAAACCTGGATTTCTACTTTTAACCTGGACCTAAATTTAGAAGCGATCCCTCCCACCCACTACAATCACGAGAAGATCCCTGTGACTTGGTAGCTAACCACAACGCTGACTGCCACAGAAATGGAGAGATAACGATGAGCAACAAATACCTTTATCGCTCATTACGCGGCCACAGATTTCCAGACCAGTCTGTCTTGTTCGCTCATCGGATCTCAACACCTGAACCTGCTGCACGCACGCGCACTTTATTACCGTGTTGCCCAACTCACGGACAGGTATGGGGAGTATCTGCTACTTCCTCTTAATCACCATCAGGGTGGCCTGCCTCTGATCCAGCTCCCACCATAATATTCAACATGCATGGGCCACAGCACCTGCCATGCAGCGGCGGTACATAAGGGGAAGAGGGAGCTGGCTTTTACTGTTGTTCTTGTTGAAGAAGTGGGGCGGGGTTTAAAGAGCCACAAGACGTTGAACTGTAAGGCCAGCTTCATCTGTGGTATAGTTTCACTTTCGTTTCCTTCATAGTAGGAGTTCGTCTCTCATTATTGACTTAGCCTCTCTCGCATTTTTGCTCTCTTTTTCCCCATATCCTCTTTCTCGCTAACCGATCTTTCCTAATTCACTTCCTGTTTGTTTCTTTCGGTCGCCGTCCGCTTTGCACCATCCACTTCTTAACTTCAGAAGGCGACTACTATTCTTCTAATGACTCCCCCCCCCCCCCCCCCNCCCCCATACCCTTTCGACATTAAATTTCTTTCTAGATACGCTTCTGAGGATGATGGACAGGACCACGGGTAATGCGCACCCACTTCATTTCCTGCCCTCGTAACTCACGTGACACAGACTACGAAATTTGTGTTTATTAGCTAAACCACTCGCCTGTGATCTCCTGTCTGTGCACCCTACACAATGCAACATGTCATTTTGCATTCATCATTAACCCACTTCCTGATTCTCTCCATTTCAGGAAGAAAAAAAACCAAAAAACTACATGTAATTCGAAAACCACGTCATCAAACACATTTAAACCGATTAAACGTGCTAACGTCTGTATACTCTCAATGTCAATGATGTCCTTTTGCACTGAATGGAGTTAACACAATAATATTATCATGTGAGATTTCGTTCCAGGCTGTCGCTTTTTTTCATCATTACTCATTTTTGTATGTGGAACAGACAGGTTGTTGTAAACAAGATATGTCAAAAAGTCTGACACTGACTCTTAGAAAGGAAATGAGTTCGTCATTAAAAAAAAAAGGCAGAAAGAAGAGATAGTATTCATCAATATTATTTTGTAGCGTGATGCCAAAGTTCAGCTCATAAAGAAAAATGCATGTATTATGGAGGTTACAAGCCTGTAATTCTACTTTCACTATTGGGTCCTATAGTCTAGTCTATAAGGGTAAAATCGTGCAAAATGATGATAAAAGCGTGTAAATTCGTATACAGGATCTTTAGGGCATTAGTAATCATTTGTGCTATAGAACCACACCGACAGGTCATTAAAATGTTGAATTTGGAAGCCATCAGTTTTTCACTATATAACATATATTAAATCAGGGGACATAATCAATAAAAAAGGAATTTTTTTCTTATATGCGTCAATTAACTTGGGTGTATTTGTAAGCTCGTCTAAACGACTTTAGCAGTTGTTCTTCCCCTCCAAATGAATTTTTTAAGTTTTCTCAACAAAATCATGAAACGGTTAACCATAATAAACTAAAATTTGTGCGTAATTATGAAAGATTTTAGGTACTAACTCTTTCATACATTATGATTAATTTTGTATCCTCTCCTGCACAATATAAGGAGAACTAGACGAGTTTTACTCACATTTCATCATATAAATCATATCCAACAGCTTCCTCCACACTTACACAACACTGTACAGGGCAGTCCAGAAGTCAGACATTTACACCTTCTATCCTTGCAGGCCTTCTTGCATTTGCATTTAAGGAGTTCTTTTAAAGCTTTCGATGCCTCTGGCAGATTAGTCCAATAGGGCAGAGGTGTTTCATTTTCAAGTCTCCGACCCTATTGCAAAGTAGATGGAACCTCTGCTTCCTTATCAAGACAGGCAGCCCACACATGTCCAGCTTGGTAACATGCTCATTTGCTATGCTGGAAAAGTGCACCGGCAGTTGGAGGAACTCAGTCGATTGCACGGCCTCTCTGAGCAAACAGAACTTTTCTGGCGACATTCACATTTTTATTCGCACAAGTTTTGTCGTACAGCTGGACTGTAAAGTGTTGTAATATTTGCTCATGATTTTTAATTACTTCAGGCTGGGCAAGAGACTGTTCATTAAACGTCCTGCTGATTTGAAGATTGCTGTTCCGTGCAGCCCAGGCCTTTCTTTTTCCAATTCCATAAAGTGCGGATACCGAGTTACAGCCAGTGAACGCGTGGAAGAACAGGAGACCATCGGTTGTTTTTTTTTTTGTGGCCCTAAAAAATGTTGCAATTTCATGGATGAAAGATATTTTAAATGTTGTCCTGTCCAGATTTGCTCGGCTTGAATTCTGTTGTAAAGTTCTGTGGTGAGAACGATAATATTTAACAGTATCGACAGTCCGGATTGTAATATTTTTATGGCCATGTTTCACTGCATCAGCTGCATGCAGAAGCATTCTCCCATCAGTCTCCTCTTGATGGCATGGGCGAAGGGTATCAGGACATTTCGAATTTGTCAACACATCAGAATGGCATGTGGCGTAAACTGATATGCTTGAATAAGTAGTTTCAGCAAGGGCTTTGGCGAGAATTTCAAAGGGTGTTTTTGTCATTCCCTAAAATATCCCTCCAGTTCTTGGGTATAGGCATTTCTGTCCAGCTTCACCTCTTTTTCGTCGAGCTGATGATTTAATACTCCATTGATGATAGTCATCAAACACGACATTGACTCCAGTGAAATGAGCTGGTTGCGACAAAAGCTTCTGTAAAAATGCTTGTTTTACATAATCTCCAAACTTTAACAAGCCACTGGGAGGAACTGTTAGTTATACCATCATTGCTCCATCATAGATGATGCATGATTAAGGCAGGGCACCTCAGATATGTCTGGCCCTGCATCAGCAAGAATTCACGGAATAAGATCAGATTTGCTGTCGCTTATGCGCAGTTCGTCATTATTTGACAAAGAAGGTGGATATAACGTGTTCTCGTGAGCGAAAAACTCATCAAGGTCACCACCTCTTCTGTAGCAAGCAATGTAAAGCTGTGAGAAAAGGCTGCAGGTATTCTGTAATTCTTTGGATTTTTGTTTTGATTTATTCTTCATAGAAACTTTGGGGGATGACATCAACCTCATTGAGTTGTTGTTTTTTTCCAATAGATCTGTAACTTTGACTTCTCTGCTCTGAAGTCGTTGGTTCACGAATTATTTTTATCGCATTTTCCCTATCAATTCCAACTTGTGGAAGTTTTCGCCGACTTCAGTGCTTGCTTCATCACCAGTTTCTAAGTCTAAATTGGCAGATCCACTGGCATCAAGAAAAGGACTGCCAAGAACATTTAGAACATCAGTTAAATATTTCACATCATTATTAAACTTTATATTCTTGGCTAAGCTATCATCCGTATGACGACTGTGTTGCTCTTCCTTGAAACCTGGCATGCTGGACTCGAACTCATCTAGCATACATTGGAAAACTGGGGGGACTGCTAGCACCCACCTCTGCAAGGTGGCTGGCGTGTCCATCAAGCTGATGACGTCGAGGGATCCCTTTAATTTCTCGTTATTCTGTTCATGTACCTGATCAATACTGATTTTAGAGAAAGCCCTCTCAGACTTCCTGACGACAAAATTCCCTTCTATAAACATGTGGTAAATCTCCGATGCATCTGATGATAAGGCAAGCAAATCTCTGATGTGGACTGGCAGCCAACGCGTGTAGTTTAGTTTGTCCAGGGCGAAGAGAAATGGTAAAAAAAAAAAACTTCCATAATATCAACATAGCACCTGAATTCTCCAGTCCTAAATGCTTTAACGAGGCATTGGGTCAGAAAATCTATTCTCATTATCACTGTCAGGTCCCAGAAGAAAACTTGAGGTGAATTTTCCCTTTTCACCTGTAACCAGTCATCTTTGTCCAAAGCAATGTCAGTTTCTTCTTTCATCTTTATGTATGCCTCCTCTTGCAAAACTGCTAAACTTGCAGTAATAACGAGATGAGCATAGCTGGTTCTCTTGACGTGGCTTGCCTTGAGGAAAGAATCTGCTGTTCCTGCTCAACGCAGTCCAGCTTTTGACAAAGCATGGATCCAGCCTGAGCCTTCTACCAAAGTTCCCAACGTTTTCAAAAATTCCATTTCAATATGCATAAGATGCACTATTACTAGATTCGTACTTTCCTTCCTCTTCTTAATTACAGGCAGCGCCGTTCACGAAAGGAACAAATTACATTGACACCGCCTCCTTAACTGCCCAGCTGACCGGGATTGCGAGATTGACCGGGTGATAACCGTGACCGATGAATGGCGGTGCTTGTACGTTCCCGACTCTTAACGTTCCTAAGCGCAATAATAGGCCAGACGGTGTAAGGTGTGTTTGGACGACTAGAATATTATAATCATTAACTTTTTCGGCATTTTCTCGCTTATTAATTACTCTAGAAAGTGGTTATATAGCCTAAAACATACTCATTTCCATCACCAATCGACTGTGCAAGTTTAATGCTTTTATCATCATTTGCCTAAAAGTCGATATTTTTGTCCCTTATAGACTGGGCTACTACTACCTCGGGGTTATATTTGACCTCCCTCTTTCCTTCTTTTGGCATGCCCTGCTTCCAGTAATAAGGGCTCAAATGTAGTGGGGGGGAGGAGGGAGGATTTTGATTTGATGGTAAACTGTACCATATTCATTTTAGTTTATTTTGCCAGGCACTATTTAGCCCTGGGCTGGGACTGTCAGGTCAAGGGTGTGCTCAGGCGGAAGAGGAGGGGTTCGGCCTTGACCAGTGAAAAAGGTAGGGTGTGTTTACAAAATTTAGCACTCAAGCTCAAAATTTCAATGGGCTTGCTGGAGTTAAGTCAGTCTTAAAAATTAGGCCACACAATGAGCTTCAGTCTGATATATGTCTGGGTGAAAGCTAAAACTTTGGGTTCAGAGGGTAGCTCCAAAGGCTAATCTAGCCCAAATAGTAAAAAAGGGCCCAACTCCAGGTCTGTAACCTGTAAAGCTTGCAGAGGGGCTATGGCGGGTTGATCCTGGCTGACAAACTGATCTGTAGCTTGCACTGGTTAAGTACCAAGTTGAAGATGAGGGAATATCTTCCTCTATATCCTTTATAAAACAAATAACAATCCAGTTTAATGCATAAAATGCAGTATGCTTCATTTCGTTGCAACAGCACGGGAGCATGAGAAAAGTTGCTATTAAAAGAGGTTGCGATTATTTAGTGACTCCCATGGTATAGATTTATAGCATTTTATCGGGAGGAAACTGAGCGGAAGTTGCAATTATTCAGTGTCTCTCATAGTATGGAATTGTAGAATTTTGTCAGGTGGAAAATACTGCGATTGATCGGAAGTTGCAATTATACGAATTGCGTTTAAGCGGAGTCGGCTGTAATTTTGCGTTTGTTTGTTTCTGGCGGTCATCTGCATTGCCCTGTCAGGGCACATAGGTTCAAATACACTTAAAGGCGCCACCAACAGGAGGCAACAACCTTAATGATTTTGCCCGTGTTAACATGTTGCGTTGGGTTGCATTCCATAGATTACGATATTTGCAAAGTTTGGTACAATTTTGTTGACAAGCTTAAAGTCGTTTCTGATGACATTATCAAAAATCATGTCCAAACTCAAAAATTTTAAGAACGTGATATTTTACAAGCAGTAGGCATTATGCCATCCCGTTCTCCTTTAAATTTCATTGATGTGAAACATGAGGTCACATGGCAGCACGAGCGATTTGTATTCTTCTAGTCCGTCCTTTTATATTCCTGTTAATCTGAATGTCATCTTTCATTTAACATTCACAAGATGACCCTTGATCTGTTATGTACTCCTACGCCCCCTCCTCCTCTTCCTACTACTACTACTACTACTACTACTACTGCTACTACTACTGCTATTACCATTACTACTATCACTACTACCACCACCACTACTACTACTACTTCCACTATTACTACTAGTAGTAATACTACTACTACTACTACTACTACTACTACTATTATTACTGCTACTGCTACTACTACTACTATCATTTTTTAATATTAATAATAAAGCAGCGGTTTATGAGTCTTGTAATCAGGCTAATGCTCGCACACGCGACTTCACACCATTTTAACCTCAGCAGGCCTGATAACTCTAAAACTTTGTCAGCTTCATATGGAGCACACATTGTCGCTGCGAGTTACAGGTGCTGATCACTAGCATTCTTTTACTGCCCAACCTGGTACCCATTTTACAAATGATGGACTGAGGAGAATGTGATTGAAATGCTCCTCCATGGCACTTCGAGCACGAGCCCGTGGTGGAGAATCGAACCCATGACTTTAGATCTTGAATCCAATGCCGTACCAAAGCGGCCTCGCTAAAGAGCACATAGTCAAGACTTCCTCCCGTCATCTACGATTGTGATAAAGTTATACGCCGCGGCCTTTTAAACCATTAACCCTTGTGATGTGATGATAGAATTTATTCTACCGTCCGCTCGCTTCGAATGTGGCAATAGAATATTATACGCATCTCCTTGCCGAACTCTGAGCGCGGCGGTAGAATTTTGCAGCCCAGTGTCACTTAACCGGCTGACAGACAACCCGTGCAAGGTCATTATCCGTAACAATGGCCACGCAGCCAGCAGGAGACTGGACCCGAGAAGCCTCGCGCTACAAGAGCTAAGCCTAATGTTTATTTACCTAAGAGAATAGACGAGAGATGGAATCAACCATGGCCTGGTGTCACTGCATGGACTTCGAGATAAGCCCCTTTATTTTGTTCATAATGGTTAGATGCAAGTCAGAGAGACAGGACGAAGAAGTAGTGAAGACTTAGAGCTTAGGAGAAGACAGTTACTTTCCAATGCAAGTCTGCTTCATGCTCGCACAGTCTACATGTCAGGAGACAACAACAAGAACAACAACATAAACAACAACAACAACAACAACAACAACAACAACAACAAACCCAAACACAACAACAACAACAACTGCAGCAGAAGCATTACCAACACCACCACCAACAACAACGACAACATTCCTATGCACTAATCTTGAGATTAATCCATTCCCCATGCTGACAGACAAACCTTCAACCTTGGTACTGTATATTGTGAGACTTGCTGAGTGATATGGGAACGTATACATCGACGGTGAAATATCTTGTCAGCAGTCAATAATGTGTTTGCGTAAGGAATGAATACACTGTACAGAACTCATTGTCTACCTAATGTCAGGGACGTATGTAATGTAGATATGAACTGCGTGAATGCGCAATGTGAGTTTTTTTCCCCAGAGGAGTGGGGGGCATGAGGATGTAGTTGAAAGGATGAATGATAGTTTTACGTCATAACTTTTTCCTTGTAGGGAGATAAAACATAATAATAACATAGTCAGTACGTCAAGGAAACACAAGCCTTCATTTAACTTCATTATGAATCACTGAGATCATCGGCTGGTTTATCTTCAAAGCCAGTGCTGAGCTCAAACGCAAGCATGTATCGATTTAAGATGAGAACGTTTATCTCCACACTGCAGATCCATCTAGGGCAGTGGTAAAGTGCATTGCTGATGAACATCTTAATTTTGGAACTGCGCATCATTAAATGAAATTGGAACTGCAGACTGACAAGATACAGTTGACAGCCAAGCAGCGGCGGCAGCAGTAGCAGCAGCAGCATCACCACCACCACCAACGTCACTACCATCTTTACCATCACCTCCACAACAACACAACACAAAATAATAGTTTAAAACATTTTTCTTCATTATCATCATCGACGACAACAACAACAACAACAACAACAACAACAACAACAACAACAACAACAACAACAACAACAACAGAGCAGAGCAGCACCAAACATGTTATAATTGCACTGGGTTTGATCATTTGGTGTACTGGGTGTATTTCTTGAAAATGATTTCCGTGCTCTTTGCCTTAAATTTTTTTAACTATGTTTAAAGAAGTATAGGGAATCATGAGATCCGAAAAAAAAAACAAATCCATCTTTGTTAGCATGAACATTTTTGTATGGGTAGTCTAGCAGTAGATAATCATGAACATGAGTGTACAGTCATCATGGGTGCATCATCATGAATGAAGATGTATATATAGCTCTGTAAAAGGTATTATTCCCTTTAGGGGAAATAATAGTTTCTTTCTTTCTTTTTTTCTTTCTCAAAAATATCTTACCTAATTTACGGATATTCACCGTATACATCACTGCGAAACGAAATATGAAGCAGAATTTATTATGTGATGCATGATGTGTGACATCGCCAGTCTGCTTTGCCCCTTAATGTCACCTTTTGACTGCAAGGTACAAGAAGAGGAAAAAGAAGAAGAAAAGGAAGAAGAAAACGAAGAAGAAGAAGAAGAAGTAGAAGAAGAAAAAGAAAAAGAAGAAGAAGTAGAAGAAGAAGCTGAGCTAGTTTCTAGCGGACTATTAGACAAGACAGATCGGCAAAATGACCAGGGATCAGGCGGGAGGGATTAGGATGGTGACCGAAGATCCCAGCGGTTGTCAATGATTCTCTGAACTAATCCCATTGCCAGACTGTCCTGTCAACGTCCTGTGTCTGTCTGATGGTGTAATTTTGTCTCTCTGTACTAGGATTCGATGACACTGGTTCACTCCCGTTCAATCGAGTAGGGTGGACAGGGATTTTTTTTTTCTCCTCTCTTTTCACTTATGTAATAGTATGTATATATGTAGGCATTAATCTGGTGTACTTGTCCACTAGAGCGTAATAAACTTCTGTTATTGTTATTGTTCTGCGGTGTCACGTCGAATATTTTTCCTTTGATATTTCTGTCAGGGCCAGTTTGTTCTTTTGTGTACACACACACACACACACACACACACACACACACACACACACACACACACACACACACACACACACACACACACACACACACAGACAGACAGACCGACCGACCGACCGACCGACCGACAGACAGACAGACAGACAGACAGATAGATAGATAGATAGATAGATAGATAGATAGATAGATAGACAGACAGATAGATAGATAGGCAGGAACCGCGTTTATTCGAACTTTAGGGGACCGGCTGAGAAATGCAAATTCGTGAATAAATGTAATATCTCTATGAAGAGGACAACAAAAACAAACTCCAACTACTCACATGATTATAATGATGATGATGTGACGTAGTTCTCATAAAGAATTTTTCCATTTCCAAAGGATCAGAAACGCAACAAGGTCTACTCCACCTAAATATAATGATGGACCATCATTATTCTTCTCGATTTTTCAAATTTTCTCGCCTAAGTTCGACAGCGTATAAGATCTCGCCACCGGAGAACTTCATGGATTTCCTTCCGCGCTGTGTACGATTTTCTATTATATACAAGTCCAGAGAGTTCATCATTTTCATCATATCGTTCTGGTTTTATCAACCTGAGGCAGCTTTGTGTGCTGTCCGTCACCTACATTAATAGTGTTTACATTCTTTTTCACTTGGTATGTGTCCATTTGGAACATGTGGATGCCTAGGGGGCGCGGGCGTGGAGAACCAGCACCTGACCCTTGAGTAGACTTTATCGTTATGGACACCTCCTTCTGAATCGTATCTGTGCTAAAAAGAGGGAGACTTTACGACATTACTGCGTGTCTATCTCTATCCCTCTGTTAATACCGAATACATGGTCTTTAGATTACCTTCACTGTATAAAACTCATCGTCTCCAGGACGCCGTCACATTAAATAAATAGAAATCTAAGAAATTTCAGAATGTTTATTCCAGTTTACAAGTTGCAACACATCCAATTTTCTGTCTTATTCCGGCAGTGATGATACTCGGGCGGGGGGGNGGGGGGGGGGGGGTATCAGAGTCACAAACTGTTTGCAATGAATACAGATACGATCACGCTAAATTATGCTACATTGTATTATTTTACCATATAAACATGGCACTGTTATCTTCCATCTGTCCGTATGTCTGTCTGTCTTTCTGCTGTCTGTCTTTCTGTCTGTCTGTTTGATAAGGAGGCCACCGGCAATATGCCTTGTAAAGTTTGCCACTCCGCCGTTTCGATCCCGGCCCATTGACAGAAAGACGAATTAGTTTTGTCCATGATAATGACAATCAGATAGTCACTGAATGGTATAACTGCTTCCGGACCGATAACCTATTTCCTGACTTAACTTCCGGTCTTTTCGTGCTAGATAGAACCCATGGATAAATTCGAGGCCCATAAGACCATTAGATCCTCCCAGTATACGGGCCTGTGTGCTTCGGTCCTCACACCGGGATTCACCTCTACCAGACAGACAGCCACGTGTACTCACACTCTGAACGGTTGTGTGTTGATGGCCATTTCCTTGATTGGTGCATGGCGAGTAGTCGCAAGTCATGGTCGCCTGTCACTGGGGAATCCCGACCCATGAAATGGGTGAGCTATAAATAGCTTGCTTTACAGGACACGTTGGCGTTGTTATAATGGAGGCTGGTATCTCCTCACTTCTGCCTTCATAGTGTGTCAAGATAATTAAAGACAATGAGAGAGAGAGAGAGAGAGAGAGAGAGAGAGACAGAGAGACAGAGATAGAAAGATAGACAAAGACAGAGAAAGAGGCATTGAGAAGGCAATATTTTTTTGTATTTGTTTGCATTGCTCTAGTGCAGAACTCTGCCAGAGCTAATAAATGGAATTGAATTGAATTGACTTGAGAAGGGCATGGAGATAGAAGAAAGATGAACACATGAAGGAGTCAATAGTGCCAAGCTGAGAAAATCATAGAGGGAAGATGAACGCATGCAGGGGCATCGTTCTATCGTGCCCCGCCTTACTCCACCCAACACCTCCCCATAGACATTACAGGTTATGTCAGTGATGGACGGGGCAGTGGCGACTTGTCGTATTATAGTGGCCGCTGGGTCAAACCAAGGCGACCTTTCACACGAGACGGTGTAAATGGGTTAAAGCCAACTGACAGAGACACAGCTCTCAACAATGGCATAGGATAACTTGACGAAATCACCCCCTTGCCTGTTTCAGGTCTCAAGGTTGCAGGAGCCCAATATTGGTAAAAGCAAATTTGGATTATCGGAGTCATTAATAGGAGAGTATAAAATCTGTACTTTGGACAGATTGTGTAGAAATAAACCTATAATGTGACACCGCACCGCGAAGTGGTAAAATTCGGTCCTAAATTTGTAAAAAATGTTTGTTATATACAGTGTTTCCCAGTAGCTTCAGCGGATTTCACTTGTGCGGGCCTGTGGTCTGCATAAGAAGGCCACATTTTTAAAGCCCTTTTCATCCAAATTAAAATTTTGACCCCCCCCCTCCCTCCCATCCCATTTGTTAACCGTCTATCATTCATGCACAGTGATGGTACCAGACTTGCAGACTAGCCCGGACCATCTCGGAACTTTCCTGTGGTTCGAAGAGAAAATGTTATCAAATAGTTCAAAGAGGCTTTTGTAATTTGGCTCCTGCAACCTCAAGCCCTGTCTCATCTGGGATTCATTTGTATCCTGTTGCGTCTCTTGCACACTCCCTTCAATTTCCCTTTGTTCACTGCCAATCGCACCCAGCATCCCGTACCTCTGTGGTTTATCAATATGTGGCAAAGAATTCCATACCATTAACTACATCACAGCAGGAAGATGTAAAGGAAAAGACACATCATCTAATATACTGCACTTCATCGTTGCATTTTCCAGAACTGTCTCGTGCTGGTTTCTGTCAGTTTTGATTACATGTTGGTTTATAACACATACTCGGATGTTCAGACATAGAGATACAGACGGTGGAGAGGGATAGGATTAGAAACAGATAGAGAGAGGGAGGGAAAACTGAGAAAGGGTAACCAAAGGAGAGACAAGGGGCTAAGAGAGAGAGAGAGAGAG
>JAWQUT010000199.1:1108565-1124080 GCA_033807755.1 Ellobium chinense | reverse complement strand
TCTCTCTCTCTCTCTCTCTCTCTCTCTCTCTCTCTCTCTCTCTCTCTCTCTCTCTCTCTCTCTCTCTCTCTCTCTCTCTCTCTCTCTCTCTCTCTCTTTCTTTCCCTCTTTCTCTTAGATATCTATCATCCTTTTGTTTTACATCTCTCCTGTTATCATTTTCTTCGACCTTCTTCATCCTTCCATTTCTTATCTCATCATTTCTTTCAGCTTTCTGAGTATCCTGCCTTCCTCCAGCTCCTCTTCCCCTCTCTCGCTCACCTTTCTGTCCCTCCATCATGTTTCTTCGCTTGGATGCAACACCCCGATAAATGCCAAAATTCAAATTTTACAGAAGAAGACAATTCTCATTTTCACGAAATTGCTCCTAACAAAGCTATTGTTTAGAAATAACTTCTAATGGAGATTGTAGTGGAATGTTTAAGAAGTTCAGTCTGCTGGGGGTTAAAGTTTTATTTGACAGTGATATTTTTAGTGCATATTCCAACACTGGCCCATATCGTAAACCTAGCATTCTCAACTACATAAACCGACAAGGGCTTTTACTAACCTACTGCAATCAACATTTTTTTCCGATAAAAGACAGTTTGTGAGGATCCTGAAGTCGTGCCCGTCAACAACAACAACAACAACAACAACAACAACAACAACAACAACAAAACTAGTGCACTACCACCATTATGTTCCCTAATAGGTTCTTATTCCTAAAAAAATATCAAGTATTAAAAGCTAATAGTCTACCATGATGATCAAGTTTTCCTGATACATTATACCGCATTTACAGAGCTTATAGGAATGCTGTTTTCAAAAATTGTCATATTGATTGAATTTTCGAGCTAAAATAACTTAGATAAAAAAAAAAAAGGCAACTAGTCTAGGAGTTATATTGTCAAATGTATCCCTGTAGAATTTCGTACGAGTGGTTACCAGTGATCAATAGTGAGCATCTACAAAGTCTGAAATCATGACACTCAACGTCCAACACTCGCCGCTTCCATTAAAAAAAACAAAACAAACCAACAACAACAAAAATTTATTTTGAAATAGCCTCTTACGCTCAAAACCTTCGATAATGGAAGTTCCCAGATAGCCGTATAAACATGTTATATAGATCTACCCACAGAAATGAGAGAAGGAAGAGTAAAAAAAACAACTGACTCCTTCCCTCCCTTTTCATTTCGCTTCATCCTTCACTTTCATCAGTAGAAGCAGTATTACATGGCGGCACTGCCGTCTACAAATGCTATTCGTTCTCTCAATTTGCCTTAAAATTGGATGTGTGGTTTTTTTTTCTTCCGTCCTTTTTTTCTTTAAATTTCAGTCTCAGAGGCAACCTCTCTCTCTGTCTCTCTCCATCTCTCAAATTTCTTTCGTTCTTAGCTCTTTTTTTTTATTTTTTAAATTTAAATACTCGAAGCCAGCGGCCAAATTCTAACGGAAGACCACTGTGACATTGTGAATACAAATCTAATACTGCCACTGATTGTACAATAAAACGTAGCGTTCGCATTCGCAAGACGCACACACATAAATATGTCAGATTAAAATTACAAAAAATGTCCGTTGATAATTAACTCTCATACTAGGCAAGCGCAAGTGAAGAGCAGACATTTGGAGGGGTGAGAAAGGGAGAGGGGAGCGGATGGCTAATTATTAAGCTATTTCTTATATCTTGTAATAAAGCTCTGACTTCTTATCGATGATGTTTTTTGTTGTTTTTTTTATTCGTCGAAAGCTCTTGGAAGCATTTGAAAGATCTAAGAAGGACCTGCTTCGCTGCTGTCAACAAGTTTTTGGCTTCCGTGTCACCTTTCTCTGTGAATCTTTATGTTTATCAAAGACATCGTGATGGATTGGTTCAGATGTCTAGATCTCACAGGTAAATGTAGGACACGAGAGAGCGGCAGAAAGGAGAAGGGAGAGAAATAGAAGTAGAAAGGACGAAGAAGGAAAAAAAGAATGTACTAAAGAAAAACATAAATAAATAAATAAATAAGACAAATCGGTAAGGGAATAAAGAACGTGAAATAGAGTGAGAGAGAGAGAAAGAGTGGGAGCGAGAGAGAGCGAGAGAGCGAGAGCGAGAGAGAAAGAGAAAGAGCGAGAGAGAGAGAGAGAGAAAAAAACGGAAACAATGTTAACACAGAGAAAGAAAGAGAAGATTAAGAAAACAGACGAGCGAACAAGAAAAAGAGCATTAAATTTAAACGAAAAATGGAAAGTGACGAGCGAAAGAGGCAGAGAGACAAATGAAGAGAAGAAAGAGTAATGATAGTAGAATGAAGAAAAGAGACAAGTACTATGAGAGTAGAATGTAGAACCACTGCAGCACTAATAAAGAAGACAGTATTGACATAAGGACACACACACACACACACACACACACACACACACACACACACACACACACACACATAAACACCTATACAGAGACAGAGACAGAAAGAGAGAGAAAGAGATCAAGGAATATTGGTGAGAGAGAAAGAAAGGCATACCCAAGAGAGAAAACCAAATATAGTGAAAAAGACAGATTTAAAAGGCAGAGATTGAGGCTCCGAGCATGATAAAAATGACATTTTCCAGCAAACTGCACTTGGCATGTGCTGAGCAGAAAAAAAGACACCGAAGAGTAAATTATAGATTATCGGCTCAGTTCGTATCAGACGTAACGTCTTTTTTACTGCATGGGATTGCGTACGAAGTCTGGAGCGAGAATCGTCAAATAATTCATTATTAATCTTATATCTGCAGCATGTCTAAGTCTGGAAGATTGTTTACCTTTCTTGCTTTTGCATGTTTTTTTCTTTTTTTTTTTCGGGAGGGGAAAAAAAGGGGGGAGGGGGAGGGTGATGGGATGGAGAAAAGGGAAGGACTGGATACTGGATACGTGACACAACCATAACATTTTAAACAGTTTGAACCTCATGATGGATTTTGCGGTAGTTCTGCTAATATAGAATGCAGGTTTCACAGCCTTTCCCCGTATCCAACGGAACGACACGACGTCACGACCCCGAACTTCGAAGACCCCAAAACCCCGCACACTCGTCTCATAGAATTGCTCGGATCCTATATCTGGAAAGAATTATAAACATGGAACGCAAAGACATCACAAACTCAGATTTATGGACTGCGACGTTGAAAATCGAGTTCGTTAGGTGCTACTATTAAAACATATACCTCTGATATATCAAAAGATGATTACAATAGAAAAGATGATTAGAACAGAAACAAAGCAAAAAGATTAGCCGAAAATTCCCCTTCCAATGTCCATTTGATATAGACTAATACAAGTGACGTGCACAGTGAAATTCTGTCACAGGTCTCAAGTTTCAAGAATGAAAGACGTTCACGTGGTTCCAGTTTTCGTCAGCATCTCGACTGCTAAATATTGGAACTTATCCGGTGTGCAACTCAGGTGCAGCTCTCTTTGGACTTGGGTGGAAGAGTGCACGCCAAAATGCAAACCTTTGTTTAATTTATGATTCCAGTAGAAACACGAGCAAAAGCTGGAACTGTGTGAGTCTGTCTTAAGGAAATGCTCATCATTACCCACAGACATCTCCTTACCACGAAAACGGTTTTGCTTCATCCAAAGGACCGGAAAGAACCGTCCTGCCATTTTGCCTTTCCCTCAAATACAACCTTAGCATCGAAATAGGCCACATGGTTCCGTCCCCGCTCCCCATCAAAATAAAACACAAAATCTATAAGGATTTAACTTTCAAGTTAAGTTTATTCATTTCTGTCCTTTATGTGAAACCCTCATTGTCCGTTTCAATTAAATGAATTGAGTTTGGAAGAAATAAAAGACTCATTACCATAAAGGTAATACCGTGCAAATTGTGAAATTCTGTTATCAACGTCATTGTGGCTTCGTTTTGCAGCTATCTGACGTCTTGCCTTTTTGATGGTGTTACGTCACTAGATAATTCCAGTACGCTTTTGATGATCGCCTTTTCTTTTTAAAGTACCTTTTACATCATCTATATAATCTTTTAACTCGTGTCTGACGTCTTTTCAATAGGGTGGCCTGTGCGTCACCATGAGATCTCGACTCTCTCTGTCAACCATCTTGTTGCTTTTCCCGACACTTAATCACCGCTGCGATGATTCTGTGCTTTCGTAGCTATCTAAAATCCAAAGCAAGGTGTCCTGACTTACAAGGAATAATTATTGCTGGGCAAGGGTTTTGAGGAGGATCTTCGAGACAGTAAAGGGTTACTTGAAACTCTTTAAACTCTCTAGCAAATTATCAAATTACTCCTTGCGGTGAAACACAAAATGCTATTGAGATTGTCAGATTGGTGCAAGTTCAGATTATCTACAAAAATACCTCGAAAGGAAAGCACCCTGTTGACCTTTTAGCGATGCACGAAGTCCTTCAAAAAAAAAAAACCAACAATCTCAAAATATGTCTAGTTTGGCTTCCCTCTGATCTGAACGTCACATACAACGTCACTGGGCAAGAAGAACACCAAAATTATATCATTCAGGACTTTAATGCTTGTTCAGATTTAGATATTGACTTTCAGTGTTATATAATATTATTGAGGTAAAATGTGTGAAAGACTTTCAAAGTCCGGTTTTAAAGGTCATATCCCATTGGATCTTGGAACAAGCAGACTTTGACTACTATGCTCATACTGTACAAGGAAGTAACAGACCATTATAAATCACATAAATGTCATATTTGAGAGCCTGCACATTAAAGATGGGACCCCCTTACTTGTTGGTAGATTACTTTTATAGGTTATATAGAGTGGTATAGGCCAATAATTCAATATCACGGTGTCTGTTAAGCAGTAGTAATTAGCATTGCTTTTAGGTGGGCCTTGTGTCAATACGTCAATAGGTTCTTATGTCAGATAAAAAGTAAAATAATATAAAGCGTCTAAACCGGAGTCAGAGTAATGGATTTGTATAAAAGTTCGCATCATAGGTATCAACGTATAATTTTGATGGTAATAGATTGCAGGAGCCTTTGGTCAAGAAAAATTGGACTATCAGAGTCAATAGAAAATTGTATAGAAATAATCATATAATATGAAACAACACCGCAAAAGCGGTGAAATTCAGTTTTGAAGTTATAAAAGAATAATTGTTGTAGGCAGTGTTTCCCAATAGCTTCAGCGGATTTCATTTGTGCGGGCCTGTAATCTGCAAAAGAAGGCCTAATTTGTAACCCCTTTTCATGTAATTTAAAGTTTTGAAAAATGTAAATGAAGGACTCCCACCGTAAACAGAATATATAATTTCAGCACAATGGTGGCACCAGACCTGAAGACTAATCTTGGCCATCTCGGAACGTTCCTGTGGTTCGAGGATAATTTTTTATTAAATGGCTCAAAGAGACGTTTACAATTTGGCTCCTGCAGCCTAATAGGAATGACAATAATTCCCAACCAACATGCCATCAGTTTCCTTTTATGGCTTCGTTCACCATGTCCAGATCAGGGGTCATCCAAATAGATACTTGTGCAGCAGTAGCGATTGCAATTATTACACTGCTTGCCCATTTCCCATCATTTCTCATCCCATACCTCTTCTTTCCTTCCAGTGATCCCGTCAACCTACCCAACCAGCGAGCAATTCTTGTACAAAAAGATCACTGAGAGACATCTTCCAAACCCAGAAATAATGTGGCCCGTTGCGCCTGTTTCAAATTTAAGTCAGTTTATTACATTGAGACAGGCATTTTCATAGGTTTTAAAGATCTATTCAGGGGTGCAAACTAGCAAACAAACATTAAGAGCAATAAAAAAAGATAGCTCTCATGAACCGATACAATAATAAAGGCATTGTAACTAACATTGACAACACCAGCCCAGGGCTCGCCACCTGTCATGTCAACAAAATAATAAAATACAACTGGAAACAACGCAATAAACATATTTTTTTATATATTGTGTATTGTACAGAATTGCGACAATGGTGGTGGTGAAAGTGACTGCCGTGGTTTGCGATCAATAATCCTTTCTCGGAAATGAATGTTTGTAGCAGGGATTAAAATTATGTAAATCAAATTTTTTCTTGTTATTAAACTGTTTTGTTCGGATCTTAGACGGAGTCGAAAATGCAACTGAGATGGAACTTGTACCTTGCACAAGCTGATATGAGATCAGAGCTATAGAGGTCTAAGTTACCATTTTTGCGACCCCCAAAAGTTTGAAGCCAAAGGGTAAAGGACTCCCTACTAATTTTCAAAAGTTGAGATGAGCAGGCACTGTGCAAGCTATGGACGTACTCATCCCTTGGCAAATGCAAAAAGGGTGTCTTGTCCTAGATTATTACAAGGGCATGCCGGTGCAGTAGGTACAGTTGTAGATGAAGTTCCTTCCCCCGTGCTTGTAAAACTAGCTAATGCTTCACTCTATAAAATCTCAAAGAAATAATTTTTGTCTTCTGTTCGAACCAGGGAGTTTTAGGATTTACAAAGTATAATTCTTAGAGAACTGATTAAGAGAAGAAAAAAAGAAAAAAATGAATGAGAAGGACAAGCAGGTTGGGGACGGGAAGGCAAGAAAGTTGTGAAATTATTGCATTCTTTATCTCTCTCCTGTTGCCCCCTCCCCCGACCACCCTCCCTGCTCTCGCTCATTCCAATTCCATCACGTTCACGTTTCCTAGAAAAGTGCTAATGTTCCTTTCCTTTAATCTGTTGTGAGGAAAAGGATGGAGATATAATACCAGTTAAGCGAACATATTGTTATAAAACAAGAGAAGTGGGTAGTGATATAAAGTTGATAGAGTTAGCTCATAATATATTAGGTTTTCTTAAATTGTGAAGGAAGGAAAACGCTGCGCCCATGAGATACAGTATATCTTTTTGACGTTAAAAGACTTTAAAATTCTGGTCTAAAAGTTTTTAAAACGCCAAGGACGTATACCTACCATAAACCATTCAAGAGTTCGAGTATGACAGATTCAAGTGGTCCGAATCTGCAGCACTTGAGACCGGATAAAGCGAATAACAGAGCACTTGGGGCCTGAGAAGACGATCATAACTGCGGATTTTGAAATACAAGAGATTTTTCCTCCGTTTATATCCCATGCTATCTCCTGTGCTGCACCAAGACATTTTAAAGATACAATCGACTCCATTCAATTGCCACTTCACAGAAGCAAGCAAGCATTTGCGATTAAGAGGAGCCGCGGTTATCCAGTGACTTGTATGAAATGAAAACAAGGCATCTGGTATATTACGTCGTGTTTAAGCCGAGGTTGCGAATGAGCCCACTGCGATTAGGCGAGACAGACTATACTATGTCTATGCACCTGATAGACAATGTGTTCGATCCCGAAGATAACCTTTATAAAGCGGTGGAACAACGAGTTTTGATAAAGTATCATTCCTCTTCAATCAGATTTGTTCAGCAAATAGCTTGAGAGTAACCCTCANCCCCATCAACTCTCTTCCATTACCTCAACATAACGTCACTAAAAATTCATTTTTACTTTATTAGCACTTGACTGAATAATGAAACATTTTATGTTGATGACTGGTGAACACATTGCACGCCGTAGGTCAACAGAATGCGAAAGATTATAGAACTTACAATCAGCAATGTGCGATTCTGAGTTGACACACAAAATGAAGTTTGTGTGGCTTCAGCATTCAGAGTCATAATGTCCCCGTAATCAGCAATGGGACAGAGAGTCCAGCAATCTCCACAGAGCAAATTGACCGTTGTCGAAGTTTTGCTTGCAATCTCTTGTACGTTTATCTAGACAGAAAAGATAATGTACAACTTCCCTTGGACTTGAGATTCAAATTGATACCCTTTAGAATTAAATCACAAAGACGCAGAGTACACATTTAAAGAACAAAAAAACCCAAAAACAACCAGCGTAAGCCCGTGCAAATTTTGCGTGAAGACCTTAAAAAAAGAACCTTTGCAAATTTTTTTGTACATACTCGTACTGTGCAAAAAAGTGTGCATAGCCAGAGCAGACGAAGAGGAATACGTTTTAATCAAAAGCCCGGCCCATGTTCACGGTGCAACGGGAATGACCCTTCCTATTTTTGTCAGTCAATAAAAACAGGGGCGTGCCTGACTTTTCACCCAAAACAAAGGCGCTGTGCACTAAGTTTCACATTTTTCATCCTTCCTTCCTTCCTTCCTTTGTTTCTTTGTTTGTTTCTTTTTTTTTCTTTCTATTTTCCTGTCTTTCTCTTTTCCCCTCTTTCTTCCTTTTCTTTCCATCTGAAAGAGGAGCAAAGGGCAGAGAATGGACAGATTACACCCAAGGCCAGTGATGGAGTGGGCGCTACCAAAATTGGATGAATTTGAACTTCACGGTCGCACTCGGTCACCACCGCGATAAATCCTGTCTCTCTCGACCTCGCGCGCTCCTCCTCCTCCTCCTCTCTCTCTCTCTCTCCCTCTCCCTTCCGCTCCTTATCTACGTTGCTCACTCACTATCACTGCCTCCTTTTTTGTTTTCCTCTCAGCTCTCACTCTATTCATCTGTCTCAATTTTTCACACCCTCTTCTTCCTCCTTTTATCTCCATGCACCAAAAGCCAGCCTTCGAAGGCCCGAGATAACTCTTTGTCAATCACCTCCATCGGGGGAGCCTTTGATGCCACATTATCTCATATAGTGCACATTTTCCGCCGACATCGGGGATCGTTATTTTCCCTCACAGGCATTTTATAAGACTAATATGAAACGGCAAAATGCATTGGAAAATGTTCGTTCATGTCAATGGCTACACATACATCTTGTCGTGAACTTTGCTCGCAAGTGTAAAACTTGGAACATTCCGCACGAACTTTATTAACCCCACATGTATCATGAAGTTGGGATATCCGCACATGGAAATAATAAAAAAAAAAATTGTCCAGGCTTTTCCGCCCATTGCAACGAAGCGTGTCATAAAATTTAGACACTTTCTGAGAGATATCATCATTAGCTATGGATGGTTTAGCAGCACGAAGTTAGGAATGCGCCCATAGAAGTGATTCATGGATTAAATTAATGTTTGGTAAACCGTAGATATTTCGTCAGTGCTGGGGTAGAACGTCGTATTCCACAATTAAGTCAAAAAATTTTGCTTAGAATTTCAGATAAGTTCTGATGACCGCATCGGACTTTATGCTAAAGCTCATATATTTGGCACTTTGTTTACACACTTCGTCAAGGGTCGAATTTCCGACATAATCTCTCCGCTACCGTTTTGGACGATCGTCGAAGTTTAAGAAAGCGCTCTAAATTGGCCTACAATTAAAATCTTAACACCGGATGCGGCTGTCTCACCTAAGTTAAATTTGTCCCCTGAGTCTCGTTTGTCAGTTGGCTGATTAATGATTTCTGTGCCTGGAGGAGTGGTTTCCTGTCCGTTGGTTTGAAAATATCTGCCCCGGCAGTCGATTTCTTCATGATTACATGCAATTAGTGTGTCCGAAGTGAAGAAAAGAAAAACAAAACCGCGGGGAACTGTAGTCTAGACAATGACGTCCTAAACAGCCGAAAAGCAAAGTGTTAAGAACAGGGTGTGACAGTTTTAAGAGAAATAGAATCTCGCTAAACTAATAAATATATTCTATATCTTCTACTTGTTCTTCAGAATTCCCTGGTCGTCCTGGCAGACCGCTTTTGTCCACGAATGAGTAGTCAGTTGCAGGTCTGTGCAGTTCTCCCATAGCTTCATCCCATAGTCAACTGGCAAAAGTCATGACTGTTTTCTTAGTTCTGCCAAAAGACAGTCCTGCAAAACTGTTGTGTTTGGTCTGCCGGCAGGCACTGGCAGAGAGCTAATCTACTTCTTATATCTGATCCTGGCTTATTTCTCTAAACTTTAATTTTTGTGACATACGACATTATACGCCAACAGAGACGATTTTGCTAGGAAGACACCTCGACCGACGCGTAAGGCTGCACAATAACGACTTGGTGTGTGAAGAGCAGACAAGCGGCCGCAACATCGTCATCGCCCACGTCATTAGTGGTTATCTCCAGCCTGGTAATGAAAGATGATTAAAAAACGGAGCAACGCGTCGATGAACGTGTTTGAGAAGATTGATCGTTAACACAAACATTCATTAACTAAATAAGGCTCACGCAAACCTCTCCATGGCAAAAAATGGGCCTGAGAGGAAAGAGGCAAAGGAAATGCAAAAAAAAAAAATGAATGCGAAGGTGGCAGAAATCATTTCGGAGTTCCCTTTTTTCCATCCATTTTTTTTAGGCGGGAGTTTATCAATGTAGTCGTACTCCGATTATGGTGGTCGATACATGAGTTTTTGACTATCGCTGATCTTAGTCGTGAAACCCTGAATATTGAAAGTATCAATTCTCTTTCGATTATCATGCTCAGTGCCGGATAGGCATTACGATATTTTTGATACTTTACGTACTTTCTATGAAACGATACTTCCGATACTTAGAATACTACCGATACCTTCGGTATTATCTGTACGGGATTGAAATATATAGTATCAAAAATATCGATACTCCAAAACGATACTGCCCGCCACTTCATGTCAGATCAGGAGAACAGCGAGATACCAATAAACAACAAAATAAACAAAGAGAAAGAACTACTGAGAAGGAGAAGGAAGATGGTGATGGGAAGAAACAAGTGACAGGCCAGACAGAAAAAAGGAAGTATTGGAGAACTCATGCTGCTAAAAAATAATGTAATGGGACCTCACAACCTCGAACCGTGTACATTTGAAACCCCGCATTCTCGTTGTGATGAACTGATAATGAGCCTATTGCACAGTTTATTCACGATCCAAACTCCTTGTAAATTCGAAGGGGTTTCCTGGAGGTCAAGTTCTCAAGCTCCTTCTGCACCTGGGGCAGTGTGGCCGTGCGGCTTGTTGTGAGTCGTTCTCACAAACTGAGGATTGTCTGTTCTAAAAAGTTGTGGGTTCAATTATGAGTTGGGCGGTATACGCTGTTGTGTCTTTGGAATGACGATTAAATTCCCGAATCCTCACTCCACTGACAAGGACAATAACAGTGACAATGGTAATGACCTTTATTGCAGTTCTTTTTTTAAAAAAGAGTAAGCATTTTTGGAGCATCGCACAGCACTAATGACGAGTACATGAGTACCTGAGTTTAGAACTAGGGGTTTGAGAGCCAGTGGGCGGCACCGCGGCGATTAGCAATAACTATGTTATGTATTTCATTTGAAATATAGTGTATTTGTATGATGTGTGTTTATATGATGTATATATGTTCTATGTGTATGCTTTTTGAATGTGATGTATACCACTGTATGGCATTATAAACCATTTTAGTCTAAAGAAATAAATGTGCTAGTCTATCTAACTAAGAATTTAGAAGTTCTACTTTCATTGTTCTTCATTTTCATGATGTTTAAAATGTTAATAGAAATAAAGTACAATCCACTCAGCCTAATCACAATCCGGAAAAATGCAACTTACGCTTAATCGTAACATTTCCTACATAAAATTACTCATTATTATGAAAAAGTCATTGAATAATGGCAACGTCTTTTAATCGCCACTTTTCCCATAATGAATTAAAGAAACGTATACTTTTACGCTTATCTAAGCTATTTTAATCTAACTCTACCTACTTCCTCGTCGTCAAACACTTTGTTAAAAGCCTCGATAAAGCCCCTGCAAAACGTAATAGCTTCCACCAATTCCTGAACCATGTACCCATTTCACACCCGTCAATACCGCCCCGCCCGGTAGCTGAGCGGGGATTTTCCTGGGTTTCGTACGATCTAAAGCACCTGACTGCATGAATTTTCACTTAACGCAGCGACCGAGATAGGATACCCAAGAACAACTTGACACAGAAATCCGACACTTCCGACAAATTACACAAGGTTTTGCGTTAAGCCTAAGCATTACCTTGTAGATGAAATGACGTCCAAAGAGCTCAGGTGATCTAGATTTAGTTTAGATCTGCACTTTAGACATCGGGATATAGTGAACTCAAACACTAGAGAAGATCTGCAACAAAGACGCTTGTACCATTATCTAGGAATACTCGTCATAGCACTGAATAGCTAGTGCCACAGATAAAAATAGAGCCTTGGTACTAAGGGTCCGCCTGTAGCGGACAAAGCAGAGATAAGTAAGAGTGATACTGGTAGCAATGACCCTCAAGCGGTCCTTTCCACAATAAACACAAAGATCGCTGCACATAGCCACTGAGTGATGGCACACTAGTGATCTATTTATCATTAATTTGTTAAATGCTTCTTCCAAAATTGTTGTAAGATTCATACCATTCATTCCTCAGTAAAAAAAGATAGACAGAAACATACCAATCTGAGCCAAAAAGAATACAAAGTAACTACATGCTATCGACCAGTTGGAAGCCAGAGAGACCACAGATATTGGGGACTGGTGATGGGCGGTGGGGGGGGGGATGCGGTTAAGGTACCTCCCACCTCAGTCTCTATTTGCCATTGTTAGAAGCCAATCAGGTTATGGCGACAAAACTATAGTCAAATGCCTTATTAAATTCTCCCTTAATAACATAGCTTCACTTGAAGTTAAAAACAAGCTTAGATCACTACAGCTTTGCTGTTCCCATATGCTACAGAAGTGACTAGATCGACGAAGTTGATTCCGTAGGTACACCGGCAATAGTTGGAAATTTAATGGTACCACGACCATCCGAAATAATGACAGTCACGTGCGGTGGATCCATAAGATCAGCTTGGAAAGATAAAAGGCTCTTTAGTAGTTAACTGTATTACGTCAATAAGTCGCCTTAAGTCTTATGAAATCCTCTTTCTGTCTCAAAGTTTTCCGCCATCCACAGTGTTGGTCTGTGGAATGAAAAATAGTCTCGTGATGTGATAATTATTAGTAAAGCAGCGCAAACCTTTCAATGGTGGACTGTTTTAATGTTAATAATGGTCATTGGTTCTGTTTTTCAACGCTTACATATCGACCATCGTCGTATTTATGAAAGCTCTAGTGGTAAATTAATAACTGTTCTTAACTCTCGTAGTACGAGGCGTCTCGGGTCCAGCCTCCCGCTTGAGGAGTGACCATTGTTACGGATACTGACCGTTGCACATGTTGTCTGTCGGCCGATAAGCTGACACTGGGCTGCAAAACTCGACCGCCGCCCCATAAGATCAGCAAGGAGATGCGAATTATATTCTATTGCCACTTTCAAGCGTAGCGAGGGGACGGTAGAATTGATTTTATCACAGTATCACGAATATTTCGTTCATAACGATTACGTTGCAAACCTAGAATTAAGTCCTGCTAATCTGATTATTGTCCAATGTGTAACTGAAATAGTATGATAATCCATAATAATGAGGCACGTTAGCTAGACGTTCGAGACTGACATCATTTTAACCCTAAAAGTCCCCCAAGAGTAGAAAATTTATATAGTGAGAAAGCCAGTTCTTTTAGATGTTTTGAGTAAGTGGTTTAGATCTCTTCAACTTTACTTTCATACTGTCATATGACTAATTATTTTTATATAGTAATATTGTACGCTGGTTCTTTGAGCTATCATTTCGAAATAATTATAATAATATATCATAATGCTACGGAAACGCCAAGCTCATGTGCCATTTACTGCTCAGTGGGTCTTGAAGGGTTAATATGAATGAAATAATTCAGATTTGGTTAGACCTCAGTGACATTTTTAATAAACTCTGACTAGACTAGCGCTTTGCTAACAATCACAGCAAGTTTTCTTATTGATCGCCGTGCTTGATCTCCAACAACTCATATTCAATCGAATTTCGGACACAATTAAAAATTTTTTCAGCAGGGACGAACAGACAAGCAGAGAGTGGGAAGCATGCTGCCTGGATTTTTATTGAGTAAATGGGACATAAGTTATATGAAACATAGATCTAAGCAAAATATCAAAACTAAACTTTGTCTTCAAACCCAACATTCAAGCTCGGATTCGACAACTCACTCGGTCCACTATATATCCTACAGGGTTAGTAGTCTAAGCGTATTACAGCTGACGATTGTATTCAAGTGGAACTTAATGTGCACTAACATAAACCTCAACAAATTTTCTAACGCTGCTGGCATGTAAAAGCCTTTACTGTTACACTCTACAAACAGTAAAGCCCAGATCTATATGTTCAAGCCTTCATATCCAAGGCCACAGCCAAAATCTGAGTAATGCTCTCTCGGCTAGAGTAAACTGCCTGTTCTACCCTGGAATAGGCAGTCACTCACAAAATCACACGTCATCGATACAGATCCAGTGCTCTTCGATGGGGAGAATGAGGGGGGATAAACCAACAAGCATTGAAAGCGGATGCAGTGACGTAGGCAGATTGATTATATAACTGATTGATTGCTCTTTTATTTATCCATAGCTTTGTTCCCGGATATTCGGTGAGTCTTGCAAGCAATATAACTCACTGAAACTGAGAGCCAATGTTCCGCGAGAAATACAAGCAAATGAAGCAGCTGTTCTCTTGTACGAAATACATCTCATACGATATAAAGTGCACTTTTTGTCAAGCTAGTTATTTTTCATCGCTTTTTTTGTCAGTCTAGACTATGGATGTAGATGCAAGCTGAACGATGGCAAAATTCAAAATGGAGACGTGTAGTAGAAGAATGAAAGAGCAAAAGAAAAATTACAAGCATGTGATGTGAAAGCAATGTAGTCCCTTCAATTTGTCCTACACATATTTTCTCCTTATTTCGCCGACCGTCACAAACAAGGGAGTTCAAAGAAGATAGGGGAATAAACAAGAAAATTGGATTGGATGGATGGTCTATAGACGTCGTTAACGATGTTTCTACTATCATCATCCATGAATCCATAATAATGTGATTCACTCCTTATTGATAGCTACATCCTAGCCTCTTTGATTACAGACTCGCCTCCTCGGCAAAAAGTACTCACTCATTTTCTCAGTCTGAGTCAACGTTCGGCTCAAAAAGTTGTTTTGACGATAGCAGGGGTCCCATCACATTACATTTTGAACCAAAGAAGTTTCTTGTGAATTTAAAGGTTTCTCGGTATTAGTGTGCCATTTATTTTCAAGTCCCAGGTCAGGACAGAATAATATTATGTTTCGACAGGTCAGCGGATGTCCGTGTGTCCTATTTCTTTCTTTAACACTTATCTACAGGTTGTCGATCCGCCAGCGTCACATGTATACTATTATAGCGTTATTTGAAGACCAGGAGGAGATTTTCTCAGTCTGTGGTGAACACCTGATGGACACAAGTTTAGCATCAATGAACGAACATATCATATTTTAAGAATGTGGGTGTGCATTTTTTTCAACGTGCACCATATGGGCGACACATGTTAAAGTAGCTGAGTTCCGAGTGTAGCAACGATCTAGCAAGTCAGGGAGTTCTCTGAGTCTAAGCATCGTTAGCAATATTATATTTACGTCGTTGTAAATTATTTGAGAGCTTGCGCATGAACGACGGGAGAATACACTACATCTGCATGTTGAATGCTACTAAGGGTGCTGTCAGTACCGATGCACTAATGCAATTCTTATGGTGGTAAGAGATCCCATCGCTAATGCGCATGTTCTAAACAGTTCCGGGGGGGGGGG
>JAWQUT010000199.1:1068905-1089142 GCA_033807755.1 Ellobium chinense | reverse complement strand
GGGGGGGGGGGGAAATCAGGCTGGGAGGTGCGACCCCACTAGACTTGTGTACCTTTCTGCGGATCATCAGTCAACGCTATTTCAGTTGCATAATAGTAACTGACTCACGAACCATATCTAGGGAAGTGGAAACCAACGTGATAAGAAGTGAATGGGTGACGACACAGGAGAGCTCAGCGGTAAGTTCTGTCACGACTTGGATGTTATGTTCGGGCCATGCAGGGATGTCAGGGAAACCAACAGGCAGACAGACTAGCCGGACAGGTCATGTTACAACAGAAAGGATGATGCAACTCGACAAGGGAAACATCCTGAAACATGTTGTGGACGAAGTTCAAAGAGCCTTGAGAAATAAGAAAATGAAAGCAATGTGTGGACGGACACATCTAAGTTACGACAGAGATGGAAGTGAGGAAGGGAGACAGGATAGGAGATGAATGGTCTTCATAGGCAGAGACCAGAAAGGCACACAACCAGACGGTGATAGAAACGATAACAGTTACTGTAAACAGAGCTACTCTCAGATGACTACTGAAGACAAGGGCAGAGAAGTTAGACTAAGCAAGTAAGAAGGACATCCGTGGTAGCTTTGCTGGAGCCTCAAGGGGTCAATAGATGTCTGCTCCAGAATTAGATTGTAAAATCATTTTTGTGCGACAGGAAGCTGATGTCCCTTGAGGCCATAATTGTGAGCTGGTGGAATGGAATAAAGTATGATGTAATTGGTAATAACGCATATTCTAGTCATTAGACGGAGAGAGAAATATGAGCGCAAGCAGAACTGATGTTATGTGGAAAATGTGCCACTTGAGATTTTACCAAATCATTGTAAAAAAAAAAATCAGCAGTTTTGATAACAAACGCCGAACAGTTTCCAGTTAATACGGGGGTCGAACCCAGACCCATCAGCTTGCAAGCTGGACGTCATCATGCTATCACCACACCAAAAGGGGCGCTAACTTCACAGCAATTTAAGCCTTAATTCTACCTCCTGCCTAAGTATTGTTTCCTAAAAGCCTACTGTTCAGCCACGATCCTGAAACACTTGGCAACTGCTCAACTCAAGAAGCCGATTCTACACTAAAGAGACCAGGTTTAGTCTACGCATCTGCCTCATCCTTTGCTCTGGTCTATTAATATCTCGATCAGTCGCCATACCAGGTGCATGAAGGGGGGTCACATGTACATCTTGTTAATCCATTTCCAGTAAGACAAGCAATGGCCATAAACTACTACGGTCTTGAGAAGTAGCCGAAGAGTCCGCAGGCCACCCCACCGTGTTATTTTGATAGCTGTAGTACAACTTCTGTGCACACGGCCGGACAAAATTGGTTTGCCAGTCGGTAGAAAGATATATTAAGCTGTTTTCCATCAACTGCATGGCGGTGGCATACCTACCTTCGAGGTACGACCACCAAGGAATCAGTCAGGCACAGGGCACCGGAAACTGACCACAAAGAGATGGCACTCTGGGACGTAGGGATAGCTACAGGTAGAAGCCAGTATGTGGGGTTTCAGAGATCGAAAGATCGAAGAGGGTGAGGAAAGGAAGGGACAGACAGACAGACAGACAGACAGACAGACAGACAGACAGACAGACAGACAGACAGACAGACAGACAGACAGACAGGCACGACAGACAGACAGGCTGGCAATAGACATCCACTCTATAATTTCACATTAGACGGAAAGCACATGTAATAGAAAATATTTTCGAAATGAAAGAAAAAAAAACATGTTTGTATTCTACGCCGATAAATAAATGTCTTCTAGACACTTTACTTATTTTATTTCACATCCACAAGTATATTGTATGATAATGCTGGTGCCATATATCAATTGATAAATACATTGATATTATTTTGGATGCTCATTATTATGATTTTACAACTTCAGCGAATTTTTTTTTTGTAGCGTGTATCTTTTAGCTTGTATCTTGGCAGATAGAGAAGTAGAGAGGCAGCAAAGTACACGGTCAACTTGACAGACAGTTGTTGTGTCTGTGAGCAGGACATTTGTGAAAATATGCTCACGATAGCATTATGATCCACAAGCCTGCACATACATACATACATACATACATACATACATACATTACATACATACATACATACATACATACATACATACATACATACATACATACTTACATACATGCATGCGGGCTGAAGATAATGTCAAGAGCCCACCTGGAGGGTAAGAGTGAGCCATTAAGTTTTCTTAATTTTATAACGGAAGAAACCACTCCCAAGGAAACTGCATTACACATGCACATAGTCTAGTGAAATAGTAGAGACTAGACACAGCTTATACAATCTCCATTACAGCAAGGCTCAGGTAACACCAAACCTTCATTGCCTACAACGCCCACAGATCTGGACAAGGCGGGGGGAAGGTGGAAAGGGGTACCTCAACTGCCATCCCTACCACCCGAAATGAACTTTCACTCCCGCCTCTCTTTTTTTCCGAAGCACGATGGAACCCCGATATTAAGTACTCATTTAATAGGTACGCTCGTATACCTGGTTCCTGGTTAGTAAACATGAATTTCACATACGTGGATTCATTATTATTGTCAGTCTTTTACTCAGATGGACCTCTGTATTTAAGTATATCTCAGTAATATGTACACTGACTATGCACCAAGGTCAAACAATATATCGAGGTTCTACTATAATGGTTCACTCCCAAAGAGAGGTGAAGGGTGAAGGAAAACATGCTCTACTCTCTCTTCTCCCCACCCCCACCCCNNNNCCTCCAACTCACTGGAGATTTTATGGACCCGCCATGTTCCTTTGAAGTTACCACCAAATACATGCGGTGTACACATGTCTATAAATATCGTACTCAAAACATTTTCATCTTCCCTCTAATCCTATAGCTGGCGAACGAGCCAGGATCGTCAAAGGCATGCTAAGGTATCCGTTAACGAGGTGTGCGAAATTGATTTACCTATGTTTCGGTACCTGCATCTGTTTCCAGGAGTTATGAATGATGACTATGCTACTGTGAGTTGACCGGAAGAAATAAAGCCCAGAATGATTCTGTTTACAGTCAGGATGCTAATGTTGTTGGAAAATCATTGCAATTACCACGGCGCAGGGACATCAAATAAGCATTATATAGTTTGTTATGACACCACAGATGAATTTCACTTGGAACAGGATGCAGATATATGAGCCTCAGTTTGTGAATTAACATACAGAGCATGAGCTTAAGGGGTCAAGCACATCGTTCGCCATTTCTTACACAGAAAACTATAGCAGAGGGGGAAATAGCGGGAAAGACCCACTGCATCCCTCTAAGCCAGTACAGGACAGATACCTCAGTTTTTAAATGTTGTTATACTCCTTTTTCAATCACGAGGTATCAAAAGTATCGATTCTATTTCGATTCTGATACGTATCAAACCCAGTGCCTGGTAGGCATTTGGATATTTCCAAAACTTTTCGACACTTCCGATACTTTCAGTAGTGCCGAAACTTTCAATATTTCCGATATTTTTCATATTTTTGATACATTCCATACTACCGATACCTTTCGATACTGCTAGGGGTTGGCTTTAGACCACTCATGGCTAGTTTGGGAGTGACTTTCAGAATAGGTTCAAAATTAATTTCGATGCTTTAGATACCTTTTGCTACGCCAACCTTTGCCCTGAGGTGTCCAGGAGCTAGTTTAGTACTGAGAATGGGAAGAGAATGGAAATCAAAATGGATATTTTCGGTGCTTCCCGATGCTCCCAATACTTTTGATAACCCGATACTCTCGATACTCCCGATATTTTCGATATTCCCGATACTTTCAATACTTCCGATACTTGGATATTTCCGATAATGACTTGGAATTCCGATGTACCGAAAGTATCCTTCAGCAGAAGCGATACTACCTTCCACTACTTAAAACACTGTCTAAACAAGACGAGAGGGTAAAACGTCTTTGATCCGGGAATTAGAGTGCATTTACCCCTGTGTCGTGATCTTTGGTTTAGGCGCAGATCTGAAAGCCATTACTTACTGCTCTAGAGAGAGACAGAAAGATAGAGATGGGGAGGGGGAGTGAGAATGGAGAGAGAGAGAGAGAAGGCAGGAAAATAGAGAACTTTCGGTCAGTAAGTATCTTCATTCGCAACACCCTGAGGAGATTCTATGAATCAAACTTTTAAATATAACTGGTTAGTCTCAAGTGGTGTGCCGTATTTTCCTGAGTTGAATGGCTATCCAAAGGAAACTGAAAGTAGGTGTACTTTCCCCTCCCACCTTCACTTCATGGAAGGATAGCATAGCTCATTTGTACATACTGAACATGGGGTACCGGTTTCCGGTTTCTCTCATTTCGTGCTCAGTCTCAATTCCCAGACAAGAGTAAATAGAGTGAGCCAACAGCTTGTGATCCAGAGGCCCATGGTGTAGGGAAGGGTCCCGCAGTGTCTGGCTCTACATCCCATGGATTTGGGATTTGGCTAATGTCTGAGAAGAGGGGGGTTCTCCTTTTAGTCCTCATGGGGGTATTATTCACCTAGAGCATTCGTAGATTTCTACCGCATGGGTCATGCCATTTAACTAACGAGCTGATCAGTAAACATTGACCTGACTGTAGTGGGGCAGAGCTCGATCAGTGCCAGACTTGGGGGGCATAGGTGAATCGTGGTGTACTTTCCAAAATAGTGGTCTGGGCAGTGAGATAGGATGGGGGTGAGGAGAGAATGGGAGGGGGAAATTGTGTATGTCAACGTGTGTGTGTGTGTGTGTGTGTGTGTGTGTGTGTGTGTAAGTGTGTGCGCGCTCGTGTGTGTGTGTGTGTGGGGGGCGGTATGTGTGTGTGTGTGTGTATGTGTATAAGTGTGTGTGTATGTGTGTGTGTGTGTGTGTGTGTGTGTATGTGTGCGTATGTACCGTTCCCGAGTAGATAAATATAGAAGGTGAAGAGGTAGTTGCTAGGCTATATTTAATTCTTGAAGTATCTTAAAGCGCTGGCAAATGTGGAATTTATATCTAAAAATAAAATTTGTTTCCCCTGTAATCTGCACTCTATACCTCTGCTTTTCATGTATGTTGGAGGTGTTTGTAACGACGTTTTTGACATTTTTATGCACATACATGTGTTTTCTGCTGAGGTTCATGCAGCTGATGACATTGAAGAAGGCATAAGGTGAAGGATAAGCTTTGCAAATAATCTAAACAGTTCTTAGCTTACAGACTTCTAATGTCTACATTGTACAGAGATGAGAATGTCCGTCTGTTGTGCATGTAGTTCTATGAATTATAAAAAAAAAACGAATTAAAGCAACTACCGATGCCATCAGTGCATTTACTTCTGAACATCTTCAGATTTACTTGAACTGCCAAACAGTAAATATCGGTCTCATCTATTCAATGGCTCTGTTAAGGTGTATGGTTGTTCGGGATGGGAGTGGGGATAGGGGGAAGGTTTGTACTTGCTGCGAGAAGTCGATGCTCCTAGGGCATCCCTTCTACTGAGAGTACTGCTGCCTATAACTGATTTATTTATGAATAAATGGGTGCTCTTCCACCGACCCAAACATCCCCTTCCGCCCAAGTCAGGAACCACAGTATGTCCTAGCGTGTCTTTTGATATTAGTTACCCTCACATATCTACATTATTACAAGACATAAGAATCCACAGCACAGCATTTGAATTTTTTTTTTTTAACATGACTCGCTCTCCCTTTTCCTCCCCCTTTCCCTCTTTAACCCCATTTAGCAACCACTTATTTGCCTTCGCCTGCCTTCGTTCATTGGCCACGTCAGCGTAGATCTTAATCTAGACTACAGTCTCTTTATCTGAAGACCCACAAAAGAACCTCCGTCATCTGGGGGTCATTGTTCGAGAGTTGTTTTTTTTTTTCGGGTACAAATGACCTGAAATCAAAAACTCGCACCGTTCTCTTGTGAGAAGAGGGCAAAAAACGAAACCCCTGGCATCTATGATTGCTCATCTTTTTCATCTCGGAAGTGTTCTCTAGAAGAATTTCCTCTTAGCGCCGTTAGGTCGACATGGGGTCGAAATCTTGAAGATCTTGTTTTGGAATGGGGATTCGGCACAAAAATAGGCTAGGCTAACGGAGGTGCCAAAACTGACCCTTGAATGGCCTGGTCTGAGAGTTGTTACCTGTTGCGCGCGTTTGGAAGTGTCATTCAGCTGTCCGGGGATGAATAGTGAGCTCATTACCCTTGGAATGTATTTATTTTGTTGCTCGCTGCCTCACTAGAAACAGTTACCAGCTATGAGGCCATTTAAGATAGATAAAAGAAGATTGTGGTATATAGATCATCAAAAGGAAGGTTTAGGGTTACAATGGTTATACTAATTGTGAAGTCACACACACAGCCGATATATGAGGACTACAAACTTACACAAAAAACACATTCAATCACTATACACAGAATAGTCTACATAAATACACCCCCCACGATATTCAAAATGAAACGCAATTAATCCCAAAACAGTAACTAAAAAGACAGAAGAACATAGCAATCTAGATTTGGTACTCAGGCGAGATAAAACGCGATATATTACTGTATTATGCACTAATAATCAAAGAGTAACATAGGGCTACAGAGGAAAGTAAAACATGACCGAAATATGAAGGCAAAAAATTAAACAAAAATACACTACTGCCTGACAGTGCAAATGATATGAATAAACACATCTACATGGCAGGCAAAGTAAAAATAACGTAATAATGACATAAAAGCAGAGGAACATTATTTTGTAAGATTGATTAAACACGAAATACCACAATGATCAAAAACTGGAACATTCAGTTTACCCAGGCAATGCAGGATACCTAGCAACGTCAAAACACACACAAAAACACACTCCAACTATACATACATAAACTCATCTACTCGAAATGTGCAATGAAAATAACATTAAGAAAAAAGGGACAAAAGTACAAGTTTAATAAGATCCCATACAGGTTTATGAAAGCAAATGAAGTAGAACTAAGATAAGTCAATATTTTCATTTTACTTTACTTTTGAAAGAAATGGAACCGTATGCACACTATTGTCTAACTGTGTGCTAGCGTTAATTACGGGAGACTCCCAAGACATCAAGAATGTTTCCAGTGGTTACCGCCAGGGCGCGAAGTTAGACAGCATTGTGCTGGGCACATGGGACCATGGGCATCTCAGGTACAGCATGAAAACCAGCCTATGAACAACATAATCAGATAAGTGCATGAAAGACTGTTTTAACGGAATGGCATACATACATACTACATTCTAAACCAGTCAACATGCCCTGCACTGCCAATTATGGGAAGAAAGCAATACCCAGCCCCCTCTCAGCAGACAAAATACTGCCCTTGCTTCACCATTCTCTTTGGTCAAACATTTTAGGGGATCAATTCCTCTTGCAAAGCAGTACAAGTCAACAGTGTGAAAAGGCCTGACAGCCAAGGGACCGGCAATACCATAACAAACTAAAGTAAGGCCAAACTAATGGAATGGTCTACACCTTCAACCGGCCTTAGGGGCTACTGCCTACATAGACAATGAGACTTCTACAGAGCGCCGGAGTCCCACCGGCAAACTAGTCATGACCATAAAGGCGTGTAATTTAATTCTTGAAAGGAAGTAATTCTCTAGTACGGCTTGCTGACTGGACATTCCAAGTTCTGCTGTGTGTTTGTGTCAAGTCCAATTATTCTTACGACACTGTCAACAAATTTATCTTCGGCCAAAATCGCATAGTGTCCTCTAAGCGCGGAATGGTTGAATTAAATGGTGCGAAGAAAGACTGGTGTGAGGAAGAAAAAAAAAATCAAAGAGCCGGAAATAGGAAAGAAAGAGAAAGAAAGGAAGAAAAGGATATCTAGAAAGCCGGTCAAATGAACAGCGAACCACAGAAAGGCAAGAAGACTCAATTGCGCTTGTTCAGATCGTGAAAGACGTTAACGCAAAATCAAAAAACGGAGACGCAATGTGCCCTCATATATATATACACTCCAGTTCAAATTGCAGTGCGATCCTGGGTCAAACGATCAACTCTTATACAGAATTGGCATAAGATGTTATGTCTGATGGGACAGTAATTGAATCACGACAGGGCCTGTTATTGCCGCGAGAGCACTATGCTAGTAGAGAAATTGGCTTCTTTGACCACACTGGCAACCGGCCAAAGGCAGAAATTCATCATTCTACTTCCGAGTTAATCACTAAGATCTTCTTGCTGCCAGAATCTCACGGGAAAGTTTCAAAACATTCGTCAGAACATAGAGAAAATGCTGAAAAAAAAGTAGAGGAGGTTGACAGGAATGAGAAGGTAAGAGAAAATGGTAGAAATCTAGATGGACGGCATGAAAAGATGGGCAGGCAAGTGGGAGAGCGAGCGTACAAGCAAGCAGGCAGGCAGGCAGGCAGACAGGCAGGCTACTAGACAAACAGATATACAAACAGTCGGGAACCCAGGCAGATGGGTGAACAGACAGGCATACCCAAAGGCAGATTGAAAAGCAAACAGGCAGGCAGTCAGGCAAACGAATCCCTCAACCTCCATAAAGCCTTAGTGACATCATGAGTTCCCTGCCACCCTCCCCTCAGGCTTTTTCGTCCCTTTTTTTAGTGAGTTAGTTAATATCCCTGGCTCAGATCTGAAGTTATAAATAGATCTAGAAGGATGAAATGAGGAGACACTATAAATGTGACTAAAAGTAAATGAAGGAGGGCTGACTAAGGACCAGCGTTGGAAGGACAGGAGAAAAAAAAAGAAGTATTTGGCAAAAATAAAGCCAAAGGAAGAAAGAGAAAGGCGGACATTGTGTGACAAGACCAAGGACGATCATAATAGCCTTTGTATTTTCGTCACTGTGCCTTGAAAATATCCCAAGCCAGACTGTGACTGTCTGGAGTAAGGGTATTATGTTGTTTATCAGCTCAAGGCCAAAGTTGACAGGTTAAGAAAAGTAAAGTGCGCCAATATTTTCTCGTCAAAATTTGCAATTGCAAAAAAACACACTGGTTTTCTTTTTTTTTTGGTGCTTAGTCATAAGACTCTTTCACCCATCTTCTCTCAAAAGTGTGAAAAAAATTACATAGGTCATTTTCGAAGCTCTCTGACGATAATGTGGGGTTATGAATGTGAAGAGGATACTAACATCAAGAGCGGTTAAATAAGGAGCACCGCTTTGAAGACTTAATGCTTTTAAGTATTCCTTAAGGTTAGAGCCCATTTTATTTGATGATCATATGCCTTAAATTGCATACAGAATGATTTCTTAAGATGCAATCTGTGGGACACCCAGTTCTGATTTAGCCCAAATTTAGCAGCGTATGTAGGCCGTTTCCAATGGGAAAAGTGCTGCCGTAGACAAGAACATATTTTTTCAGCTCTTTTCCAGTCAGCTTGGATTGTCTCAAAACTTCAATACTAACTCTAACTATTAAACTGCATTTTATTTGAACACTGAATACTTAAAGTTAATAAATAAGATTTAGCCTACGTGGAATATTTATACAGTAGCTGAACAAAAAACTGTCTACTGAAATTAAAACAAAAATTATCTCTACTAAGCATGTGTAACCTCAGACAGCTGAATGAAAAAGTCCCTTCGTTTCTCTATGGCAACAGAGGAAACAACTACATCAAACTGCACTTTCCAAGAGCAGGTTTCTTTCTAGCTGATCCCTAGCTGTTGTTAAGCCTCATCATTTGAAACTCGCTACAAAAATTCAGAATTAGATATTCCACCACTTTAAAAAAAAACGAGTATCTTGTCATGCCGAATTCAGTTCATATGAGGACAATCTGGCTTTTCATGCATGGATCATGGAAGAATTATGATTTAGCTTGCCGTTCTCTAATATCATTTACACTTTCACGTCAGATTTACAACGGTTTACTGGGCGGTTTGCATACCGACCGTGCAAACATCACTGAAAGCATCTAGCATCAAGCGACATCAAAAACTGTGCTAAAAAAAAAAAAAACGTCCCATCCTGAACTGGGATAACTCCTGAACTTCGCCATCTCCATCCCATTTTTTAAAACGAATCGGGTCACCTCCCTCTCGTTTTCAATGGCAGATATGTCTTGTTCAGCGTCACTCCTCTCTTCCAGTTTCTAAGATAACGGCAGGACAGAAAAAAACTCAATCTAGCATGCAATTTCTGCTTTCACAGATTCTGTGTCAGATCTCATCATATCCATCATAATAATTTGTGTGTGCGTTTGTATGTGTGTGTGAGTGAGTGCGCACGCGGCCGCACGCGTTTGAATGAGAAGTTTTGCCCTGTGGAGCTGGCCTTACCCGCAGGGTTAACGCTGAGTTCATTTTTTTGTTTTTTTAATATTTAAAATGAGTTTCGAGCTTTGGGGCAGTCTGTCGTTGCAAATCATAGATGGCTTTGGCTTTGAGAATTTCTCAGGAAGAAAATACAAAATGAATCATCAAAATAGATTCAAAAACATTATATGTCCTGTAATACAGATTTTATCTGCACTGAATATCTTATAAACGTCCTCCTTTCATTCAAGGAAAGAGGTTGCGCGGTTCTCCGATAGGGGTGGGGATATAATTTTCGTTAATTTGCCCGCAGGCCGGAAAGAAAATTGCACACTCCTGTCTGCATATCATCCTTCAAATTCAGGTCAATTGTCAAATGGCTTTTCACCCCTACAATTTGCATAATCTGGAGGGCCGTTTGATCATTCACGCTTTCATTACTACAGTATGTCCATGTATTCATACATTTTTATTTCATATCTCTCCCTCTCCGCAAAACATCCTTCATAATAATCTTTCCAGTTTCTGTATTGCCTTCTTGGTCCCAAACATTTGTCCTTTTCATCTCTAGCCACGATTCTTGTCTTTTTTGTGCATTAAGCGCGCGTGTGCAATTATAGCATCTTTCCCTCTACTTCGCCAACATCTAACACAGCCCTTTGCCCCTGCCAAACCTCTCCTCCCTCCCCTCCCCCCCTCCCCGGTCATCATCCAATCGTCCTTCTTGGCCCTGACCCCCCAAACCTTTCCTGGTTAATCTTAAGAATTTATGATGTTTATGTATCTATTGAGCCTGCGGAGACTGCAGATTATAATGATAGGTTGATGTAAATCTATGTCCCTGCAAAGCAATCGAGGCATTACTCCTTGCTCTAACGTGATTACACGGACCTCAGAACTCGATTAAACAAATTACGGAGCTGAGAAGTTAGAGATTTGCTTTGGGGGATTTTTCTTGTTTGTTTTTACGTCCCGGCTATTTTCTCTGATGCAGGAAAAATTTGTATTTAACTTAGCTCGGAGAAAAGGTCATAGGAAAGATAATCATTCTGTGAGATGCTCGAGTTGTTTTTTTTTACGAGGTAAGGCCCATTTATAGGGATTGGATGGGGCAATTTGTTGTGGAAAATGGACGAATGCTAAGATTAAAAGTTTGAACTTCATCATGGGACTTATTTATTGATATTCAAAGAAGCCAAAGGAGACCCTTGACAAGAGTAGCTACAAGGTCTCTAATGACGAGGTCAGATAAATAGGAGATGAGTCTGTATTGCCTATTGTTGTGAGAAATGTATCATGACGTATAACATAGGTCCGCTCGCAGCTGACAACACAGAGTTAAGTGAAAGTCCTTGAATTTATGTTGGTCAAGTTAATCCGACATATAGGAAACTTTATTGGGAACAGAGAATGGAACGCAGTCTAAAACTTATGATGTTCTCATCTATTCTTATTTATTTATTTATTTATTTACTTATTTATTTATTTATTTATTTATTTATTTATTTATTTATTTATTTATGCATTTCATTTGATTACTCATACGTGTATGTTCACTATATAAAATTATTACACATTCATTTATCTACATATACTTAAATCTATCTATCTATCAGTGAATTGCATCGTGCAGCAAATCATACGTGGTACTTCATGCACTTTTTAGCCTGTCGCTTGCCTTTTTTGTTTTCTTTTTGAAGTTTGATCACTGAATGGACAATGTCTGAACAGTTCGAGCTGGCTGGCTAATTCTTTAATGTATTATCATTTTCTGTTCCTGAACTGAAGTGCGTGCGCCATACACGATGGAATCTTTTACCATTGTAAGAGTTACATTAACTGTGTATGCTGAATGTTATTAGAGGTGCATTCAGCGCCAGTGCAATAATATAATTCTTCCGATGGTAAGAGATCCCACTGTTAATGCGCAAGCTCTCATTTATTATGACCAGTGTACAGGTGTGTCTGACACGAAAAAGCTCATGTCGCAGGTTATGGGAATCTGTGCCTATTGTTTCCTTTGAAAGCTTTATCTTTTGCTGTTTACATGGACTCAGACACATCTTGCACAGCCCAGATTTAAACACGAAATCATGTCAAAACTTCTCCTGCCCTAGGCAGACTGTTGCCAATAATTCATTCCGAGTAAAATGCACTTCTGTTTGGCCTCCCTCTGAGCATGCCGAAATTCTTCAAACTCATCCAGTTTTATCGCTCTCTTCCTTATACACGTGCTGGGGTTAGATTCAAAGAGCAGGTCACACAAGAGATCATTAGCAAAGCAGATTCGATTATATAAAGAGGGTCTTGTTAAACATGAAGAGCATCAACAGGAACATATTAACCCCTTCGCTACGTTTGACGAACATATCCGTCATTACCCTTTGGTTCAAATAGTGTTGAACGTACCTGTGCGTCGCGAAAGTTGCATCCCCTTGTCGTTCCCTATATGTCCCTACGTCTTATTTTCTGCGTAATGAACTGTTCTTACGTACAGTGTAGTCGTAATAGTGCTGAAGCGCTGTAAAACCCTAGCTTAAAACAACATACGTACAGGCTAATGGGCTCATGCTGATTTCGTGACATAGATACACATTGTGTACCCAAATCATGACTGCTGCACATGAAAAAGATGAGCCCTTTTCGATAATGTTTACAGGAGCTTGATCTTAGCTAAGCTATCAACTACCCCTGCAGCAAGTTTCAGCGGCTCTCAGACTTATTGCTTTGCTTTGTTTGTTTATTTTTTTGTTTCAGGAACTCTACTGATAAATACTACGACATCCTGAAGCTGGCTTTGAATAAAACAAATTTATATGATGAATCCGATTAAAAACATTTTCAGATGTTGAGATTTTAAGTCAACATTTTGCGTTGTTCCGGCGAACATCCAGAAATGGATGAGATGTCGTAAAAAGGTTAAAGACCAGTGAATGCAGCTTTTGGGTGCACGCCGTCCGAGTATGTAAACATGTCGGGTTGGTCACGAGGATTATCTACAAAATTGAGATGATGAGTTCTTGAAGAGTGTTTTTCCAAAACGCAGTATGTGGTCTCTGAATATTTTTTTCTTTAAATAAAGGGAAATAACAAGGAGGTAATTGCTCTTCATACATACATTTTTATTTACTGTTAAATGACGTAAATTTTAAAGAAGTGCAGGTTTTGAGTTGATTTAGGGTTTGAATGAATTAACACAGAAATCCATGCGCCACCAACCCATTTTTCAACCGAACTTTGGAAAAACGCTCTTCAGTTGAATTTCAGCTGAACTTCAACTGAACGCTTTTTCTCGACACTGTCGTACATTATCGTGGGTTTCCTTCGACGTTTATCAAAACTCAGTTCCCACACGTTTTGCCGGAAAACATGTACTGCGCAGTTTCACGAAAATGTTTATAAAACCTAAGGGTAAATGCATTTCTCATTAATGATGATTATAATATGGCAAGTAGATTGAAGGATGTGTTACACGAAAACACTAGCCGTCAGCAAAACTTATCTTATTTGACTTTTCGTCGTATATTGAGTTATCGTGGATAGATGCACGATTGTGAGGCATTCGTCTTTAGGTTGTATTAGTCTAGTAATGTTTTCTTTCACTGTGTGGAAAAACAGAAATCACGTGTGGACGAAAAGAGAAATCACTGTGAGGAAAACAAGAGAATATAATGGATCGATCTGGTAATTTAGAAATGCATTCAGTAACAGAAATAGATCTCTTTTTCTTCAAATTTCACTGATTGTGATAGTAATTTTTTGAAACAAGGTCACAGCGGAAGGCGAGACGACAGAAGACAGTAACAAGAGATTTCTTGGAGCAAAAAAACAACAACAACGAGACAGTTCATGGACGGACGAAGTACTTTTCGAGGAGGATAAACAAAAATACACAAACTAAACGAAAACATTTCCATCTCAAGGCTTAACAAATAACAAAACACCTGAATAAAGTCCAAACCATCATCTGCAGAATCAAAGTCACTACTTTATTAAAAAAGACAATCTAGTTATGATCTATATTGGGTACATATATTGGCCTTATCATAAAGGATCCATTGCCTTCACGTATGCACTGCGGCTACTACCACATATTTACTTCTGATGATAAAGGAGATAATGATATTTTGCTTTTTCATTTTCTAGGTCAGTGTGACAATAAGATCCCAGGTGTCTTTTGATGCATCCCCTCTGTTCTCTCACCATATTTCTTTATTTACTTGTAAGCTTTGTAGATATTAAAGACAATCCATATCTTTCCGTATCAAATTTTATTTTAAAAATTGATACATTCGTACAGATTTGTAGGGGCATAAGTACTTTGCCACGGTAAGCAGAGAAAGGCAGAATAAAAAGGAATTTCATCACATCTGGTCGATCGATTTTTTTTTAAAGACTAGCATAATATTCAAAGGGCTCAACAAAGCGCGTTTTTAGTTTCAATAAACAAAAGCAGCCGAGTGCATTTTGTCATTTGCCATTAGTCTATGCCCGCGTCACGTTACAAGCTTATGACAAGCCTAGTCTGTCCTCTTCGATAGTATGCACCACTCTCATTTTCTCTCAAAATATCTTTGGACGAAGGTTCTCAATCCAATAAACTTGTTCTCTATCGTATATAAGCTAAGGACCGAGCAACTAGCATAACAGAGAGAACCTCTGTGAGAGCATAGGAGAATCGAAACAGCCCTCGGAGACCATGATCCCGCTTGTCAGCCCACTAAGGCCATCTATAGCCCGTCATGTCAGCCACATACTCAGCTCACGGGCTGAGATTTTTCTCGCTAACACCCAGATTCGCTTTATCATCCTGACCATCTGCATTATTGTCTCTCCGACCAATCCCCCTTCTGGCTTTACTGGCAGAGTTTAATGCTTCCTCGCTTCCTAGTTCTTTCGCAAACCCCAATGTTCTTCTTCTCTCATTCTTTCTTCGAGATTCCATATTCTTAAACTTGAACACGTACTATAATACTCGTTACAGATTATTCTGTCATCATCTTGGAAATTTGCATGAATGTGTTTCCGATCAATCACCTTCTGGCTTTGCAAGTAGAGTTTAATGTTTTCTCGCTCTCTGATTCTTTCGCAGACACTCATGTTCCTCTTCTCTCACTCTGTCATCGAGACCTACATGTTCCTAAATTTTAAAAGAATACTAAAACACTCGTTGCAGATTCTATTATCATCCTGACCATCTGCATTATCGCCTCTCCGACCAATCCCCTTGTGGCTTTGCTGGCAGAGATTAATGCCTCTTCACTTCCTAGTTCTTTCGCAAACCCTGATCTCCCTTTCATCATTCTTGCATAAGATCTACATATTCTTAAACTTGAACACATACCATAGCAATCGTCACAGATTCCTCTATCATCTTGGCAATTTGCATTATTGTGTCTTCGACCAATCCCCTTCCGGTTTTGCGAGCAGAATTTAATGCTTCCTAGCTTCCTTGTTCTCTCTTCCGAATTCCTCATCTCTCATTCTCTCATGGAATGGAGACCTACTTATTTTTAAACTTGAACACGTATTATAACACCCGTTACAGGTTCCATTATCACTCTCTCTATTTTAATGTCTCTCCAACCAATATCCTTCTAGTTTTGCACGCAGAATTTAATGCTGCCTATTTATTTCGCAAACCCTCATGTTCCTCTTGTCTTATTCTTTCATGGAGAGCTACTTGTTCTTAAGCATGCACATGTTCTATAACACTCATGACAAAGTCCGCCTATCATTCTATCTACATTTTTATCTTTTATCTTTCAATACCAAAGTCAGTGGTTTTGCAAGCAGAATTTATTGCTTCCTAGTGTCTTTGGCAAAACATCAACTTCCGCTTTTCTCATTCTTTCATGGGGACCTAGTCTATATGTACTTAAATTTCACCACATTCGTAACAGGTTCTAATATCCCCCCCCCCCCCCCCCCCCCNNCCCATCTTTCCGACCAATCCTCTTTTCTACATTTTGCAAAATAGTTTTTCCAAGCTCCCTTTTTCTTTCGCAAACCCTCATATTCCTCTTCTCTCATTCTCTCATACTTGAATGTAGAGTCATCGCAGTCCGGACAGATCCATAGCCGTCCTGTCATTCGCGTCAACATGTGGGCCACGGTTATCCTGATTTCTGTGTCTGTCAGCATTTGATTACGGTAGGCTCTGTTTTTCCCAGCTGTCTTGTCCTTCGTTGCAACACTTCGGCTGATCCTGAAGGCCCCGATTCTGTCTTAGAGACTTAGGCCTATATATCCCTAGTCTTCGTACTATAACACTCGTAACAGATTCAGTCGTCATCTTCACCATTTGTCAATCCGAGAGCAATCTCTTTCTGGCTTGGCAGGCAGTTTATTGCTACCTAACTTCTAAGTTCTTTCATAAACCCGCATCTCCTCTTCTCTCATTCCCTCATGGAGATCTACATGTCTCTACTCCAACACATACTTTAACACTTTGTAAAGGGCTATTTAGGACATCATTATCAACTATTCCTACCTGTTTTCGCTTCAGCCGCACTCAGTTGTGCGTTTTCTAAAAGAAATTGGTTCCGGGGCAGCTATTTGCAAATCAAGGGGCAGGAAACCCACTCATCGAGGCAAAGATTTCACTAATCATGCCAGTCGACTGATGTGTCTTGTTCCTGTGTCTTTGAAAAGCCCACACAATCAGTCAGCCTTGATCTCAAATTTCTCTGTTTTTTTGTTGTTGTTGTTTTTTGTGACGGCCCGCTCAATAAGAGCACGTATCTTGTCAGCTTCTTCTCTTAGTGAAAATTTTATATATAAGTCTATAATATTAGTGCATGTGGGTGGGTTCTTGTGTGTGTGAGAATGTTTAATATAATGTGTGTATCTGATAGTAGTGTATGTACTGTAAAGCGCCTAGAGGTGTTCGTGTGAGGCGATATAAAAATCCTCTTTATTATTATTATTATCTTTCATCGTGAGTTTATGTATTTTTGTCACTGTCAAACTATATTGTATTTCAAGGGATGTGGATATTATTTTACCATAACGACAGGTTATTTTACTATCTATATATAAACACATTTTAATGTTTATTTTATGTATGTATGTATGTATGTATGTAGGTAGGTAGGTAGGTAGGTAGATAGGTAGGTAGGTAGGTAGGTATGTATGTATGTATGTATGTATGTATGTATGTATGTATGTATGTATGTAATGTGTATGTATATATGTAATATGTACGTGATACCGTCGCTCGAGACTTTGAGATAAAGAGGGAGTTGAACTGAAGTAGTATTTCTCTGAATTTCTCTAATCTCAGCTGTTATCATGCGGTGTGCTGAACTCAGCCAAATGAACACAGAGCTCTACAGTTATTCAAATGTTCACGCCAAAGGAACACACTCGGGAGTAGGATAAGCACAGTGCATTTCCTTGTGAGTTAGCACAGTATCGCTTTCGGAATATGATGCTAGTAGACCGTTGATGAAATGGAGATGAAACTTTCGATAGACGGTGATGATAAGTCTAGGCAAAAAAAAATTATGATTTCATGAAAGAGCGCCTCAGAATATCAGTTTATCACAGACAATATCTAAAAAAATGTGTAAACAAATATTTGCGAGAAAGCGAGCGCAAAATAGAGAGCTTTTACTTCAAGTTCAAATCTCTTGCGAATGGTTATGGAAGAGGTAGACAAGCGCATATAACATTTCCATGTGTTACGACCTTATTGCACGACGTGGAATAAATGTAAACTTTACGTACGATTCTAGTTCGTAACGTGCAATATAACCGTAGCACCAGAAAATACTGTCATGCGCATGCTTTCTTCAACCATAACTATCCGCAAGAGATCCTAACTCGAAAATAAAAGCTCTCCAATGCTAGAGTCTTATCCTCCCTTTATCCAGCTACTTGTCAGCGCACTTTGCTAAACTTAGGCATCTACAAGCACATCATTATTCTAACATATTTCGAACGGGTGTAACCAGCCAAGCATTCCATATGTAATTATGATATCAAGTGAAGGGAACAAAATGAGCTGCACATTTTTTATGTGTCGACTTGGCTAAGTTACTGGGGAAAAAAAAGAGAAAAACTGTAACAGAACCTGGTAGGAAGTCTCGGTAGGGTATTATTTGAGAACTCTTTTTAACTTAACGAACAATTGGGCGCTTTAGAGCAAGAACGGACCATATACATTTGCTCTCGTGTTGAGAAACTGAGGGACGAAGTTTATGTTGCCATTGAGTTATTAAGACTTGTACAAGAGAAAAGTTGATGTTAGAAGCCTCCACAGGCCCAAAATAGCAATTTAACCGATATTTATTGCAAGACTGAGTCAATATCTACTTATAGAACCCTTCATTGTCAAAATCGCAAAAATGTGGGATGGCCCACGACGACCAATTTATTTTGCCTGCGATACTATACTATATCAACAGTGGTGTGTCACTTAAGGTGCATGGTCTTGGTGCACACAAAAAGTGTGTTATGCACTCTTTCGCCACTTTATGTTTATCAGGCACTAATGACAAATCCGGAACTCTCCCATCAAGTCTTGCACCTAACTCTAAACTAAGCACTTGGTGGGAAAATTCCGAAATATTGGTAGTAAAAGTAAGGACGTACATGTGCTTCGTACATAGCTGAGAAGTTAATGACATGTTTACATAGCAGAGAGGTTAATGACCTGTTATTAAAATCAAAGCTGGGTAGTTTCCACTGATGATGAAGAATAGCGAAGTAAAGCTATCTCACTATCATTTGTTGTTCATTTTCTTCTTTCTTTCATTTAATCTTTTTTTTTCTGCATTTTTAGTTTCAATCTGTCCTCCTCCTTTCTTTTCGTCCGATCTTTATGTATATATATATGTGTGTGAGTGTGTGTGTGTGTGTGTGTGTGTGTGTGTGTGTGTGTGTGTGTGTGTGTGTGTTCCTGCCTCACTCGACCATAAGTGTGTGGGCGTGGCATTTTTAAATATACCTTTCAGGTAATCACGAAAACCATTAAATATTATGGCATTCTACAAATTGCAGGCCCAGACACTTGTGTTGCAAGATTGGATCTGGCTCATTAATTTCGCATCTTGAAAGAAAAAAAAGGAATACTTTATTTCAAAATAAGCTTAGAAGCTAATTTTTGTTCAAAGTGCAGTTGGGCTTTACTTTTCTTGGTGGGGAGCCATCAAAAATTTTGGAATCATAAATTAATGAGGGGGAAAAATGCGGATATAGATAGCTTCCTTCGGTGAGAGGCATTATGGGGGGGCGGGGGGAGAGGGGGTGCCAGAAAAAGAAGAGGAGGAGGAGCAAGACAGAACAAAGAGAGAAAACAAATGAGGAAGAGGAGGGCGAAGAAATGATAGAGAGAGAGATAAAATAAAGCAGGAGACGGAGGAATAGGAGAAGGGGGAAGAAAGGACAGAAAATGATTAGTTGAAAAGAAACCCTTTCTGCAAAAGAAAGAACGAACAACATGTAAGAACATAAGACATTCACATGAGATCGATACAAGAAAGAGAGACAGAGAAAGATACAGAAAAAAAAAGAAGGAAAGGAAAGAAAAAAAGAATTTTGATAGATGAGAAAACTTAATATCCCTAAAAAAAAGTACATTGCCAATCCTACGCACTGTAAAACCAGATTTTTGGCCAGTTGCAGCGATCTGCAAAAAATAATTCAAGAAATCTGAGTAAATTACCACATTAATTGTTGTGATTCCCAAACGAGGTGTGTGCTAACAAGTTTGCATTGACAAAATAAAACTGACAGAAAAGCCAGACTGTTACGGAAAACAAATTAGCGGGACGTTCTGAAAACAGTAAACAATTTTTTTATTGTGATTTTTTTTTTTTACGGTTACAGGTAACATTATTTTTATTGCTTGACGTTGTTTGAGAGTAGCGATAAGGACCTGTCAGTACCACAGAGATAAAACGTACGGGTCGCTTGGTACAGACAGCACAGACTGTACCACTTGTCCAGGATCGGAGCCCGAGTTGCACCCCCCCCCCAC
>JAWQUT010000199.1:1042050-1053010 GCA_033807755.1 Ellobium chinense | reverse complement strand
ACACGCACGCACGCACGCACACACACACACACACACACACACACACACACACACACACACACACACACACACACACACAGAGTTTGATTTTAAGCTAAGTTTTAATATCCCTTTTTCAGTACACATGTGGCTACTTCAGATATGAGGCTCAATCCTCCGTCAGGTCGCCCACACACTGGATGCCTTTTAAACACCCCAGAAAAATTCTCCACACACACACAAAAAATAACACAACACCGTTAGCGGTATTCGAAATGGGAATCTCTCGCACGAAGGAACAATCGCTCTACCTACTGTCATTAACTGGCCAGTAGCCATACTGCTGGTCACTTTGAGACCAGAAGGACTTTGAGATTAGAATGAAGAAACACTGCGCAAAGCATGAGCGGTATTTTTAGCATTCTCAAAAATATACTGACATAAGGGTGACGAGACAGAGCGAGAGAGAGAGAGAATGAGAGAGAGGGAGAGAGAGAAAGAACGGGTGGAAAAGAGAAAGAGAGTGAGATAGAGAGAAAGAGAAAAAAAGAAAGCGTCAAAACAGAAATAAAGCAACGATAAATGAAACCGAGAAGAAGGAATTATTCGAATGACCTACTGTCAGCGAGCGGCCGCAGGCATTAAGAAAAATCATCAGATAAGGGATTATGAGAGAAGAACAATCAGACAGCAAAATCAGGGTCCAAGACGTCAGAGACGATAGAGGCGCTAAGCAATAGATCGGTCACGTGGACGGCCCATGATCCCACTGGTCATAAAGACGTCCACAATCTAATTAATGCCGAGATCCTGTCGCTACAGAGATGCCATCACACTGCAGGAGATCGGAAGGAGATTTCGACACTCCTGAACACTTTCGTCACTGGACCTGCAGAGCCGTTCATGAACTGCAGGAGTCCGAGTGGATGTGCTAAAAAAAAATTCACTTCATTTTGAGGTTCGGTAACTTCAAATGTTCAGATGTTATGACGTTGTAATTTCGCACAAATTAGCAGGTCAATATTGTCTACAAGTGCTTCAAATTTTAATGTGTTGATGCTTTGGTTATGTCCCAGCTGAAAAATTAACTCTATTCACTTTAGCGCGTCATATTTTGTTATTGGGGTGGAAAGAGGAATTGAGGAGCATTAAAAGATTGAAATTAAAAGGAGCTGCGGTTATCCGCACATATTAAAAATAAAAAATACCACATTTCATGAAAAACGAGAAGAAACATGTCTGTGTCAGTCGTAAGATCTTTAAGGAGGTATGTTTCAAATTTATAACTGGAAGAGCTTTCAGGATATATTGTGTCACGGGAAGGTAGTGAATGTCACATTCGTGAACTGACTTTTCCAGAAATAAAAAAGAAAAACTTCACAGAGCTAAACTAGACTAGATGAGGCCTCTACATGTCTACATGTTAGTACTAGGCCAACCGAGGCCTCTACATGGCTAAACTAGACCATCTGAGGCCTCTAGATGGCAAAACTAGACCAGATGAGGCCACTACATGTCTACATGTTAGTACTATGCCAACTGAGGCCTCTACATGGCTAAACTAGACCATCGGAGGCCTCTACATGGCTAAACTAGACCAGATGAGGCCTCTACATGTCTACATGTTAGTACTAGGCCAACTGACTCCTCTACATGGCTAAACTAGACCATCGGAGGCCTCTACATGGCTAAACTAGACCAGATGAGGCCTCTACATGTCTATATGTTAGTACTCAACTGAGACCTCGATATGGCTAAACTAGACCAACTGAGGCCTCTCCATGGCTAAACTAGACCAGCTGAGGCCTCTACATATTTTACATATTATGTACATTAGGCTAGCTTGTACCTATACTTGCTTATTAATATTATAAGCTTTTCTCAATCATTCACGCTTTCGTGTCGCACTCTGAGGCAATGGCAAAGTAAGGAGTAGTTTGTCCAGGCTGGCTGATTCGGAAAGATGAATTATTCCACAGTCACTGACCGCGTCCGGATTAGCCAGGGTCAGCAGATCAGAAATGTAAACTCCCATAAATAAAGCTGAACAAATAAAGCTGGGCAACAGCTGTAGAGAGTTCAAAAGAGAAAAAAAAAGGCACATGTAATATGTCCAGAGATATTCATTTTTTGTTAATAATTGCCGAGGTGAACAGATACAGATGCCATATTGATTAATGATGTGGGCAAAAATCAATTTCACTGATGTGAGCTAAACGAACTAAGCGCCCCGCTTACCTTATTGATGTAGATTTATCACATAATTTAAAGTTCAGTATCTAGCTCACTATACATTACACAGCAAAGAGTTGTTTATAACTGTTTCCAAAAGCCTGTATTCGGGAGAGAGGAGATGGGTTTGGTGCGTGAGTGTTGAGGGAAGGGGGTGGGGGAAGAAAATATGGGCAACCTAGTAGAAAGTATTAATTGATCTGGACATGGGTGTAATTTAATCTTTTACTATTTAATCCTTTTTGTAAAAGTCATTCTAATATCAGAATAGTTCAGAATGCGTCCATAGGATCATGTAAGTAATGGGGCTATAGCATTTTTCAATGATGTTGTCCTTCGTTGGAAGTACTGACAACATTGTCCTTCGCTAATGGATAGTATGTGACGTTAAGTGCTCATCTGTTGGTTATTAATTGTCGGCATGTATTGTATAATCCTCTTAGAGTGGTTACCCTGTTCGGAAACTTCCAAACAACCCAAGAATAATTTCCCATGGTGAAACACATCACGGATGAGATTATTAGGCATCCTATGTAACTGAAGTTGGTTAAAATATTATTAATATACAACTCTTGCCTGATCGCTCTCTATTATCAAGCCAGTGCTACAGACGGACATACTGACCTAACCAGCCTTATTTCATTCTGTCCAATCTGTCCTATCTTATGATGTCCGTCGGCAGTTCAGCAATCACAGAAGAGGTAACGGTCCCTTAAACACGCAGCTGGGTATGCAAATGAATTATTAATTTGCTATAGTGACTACCAAAGATTTGAAAGGTCGTCATAGATATTATGGCGTGTAGGTGTGGCCCTGGTCGCGGTACCAGCCGCGGCAGTGCTTGAGCCGCGCTTGGATTAGCCTTCGGCAACGGTACAGGCAGGAACAACACTATCAACAACAATAGGTTCTTTGAGCTCACACAGTATTCTGTTATATAATAAGCAAGCAATGTCAATGGATATTTTATTAACTAATTCATTCGTTCAATCATGTACGGTAATCCGCCAGTACTTGCACACAGATCGTATACTACCCCTCTCTCTTTTTCCTTCTGTCTCTCTTTTTTCTCCTCCCTCCTTCGTCTCTTTCTCCCTCATCCTTCCTTTCTCTCTCTTTCTCTGAGGCCATTATGCGTGGTGCTTAATTGTAATTCAGGTCAGCTCGGTTCAGATCATTATAATATTTGCCAGATATTTGCAGTGTTGTTAGTCTGCAAATGGAGTATCCATGCAGTGGCCAGTTTTCCTAGGAGAATAAAAACACTTTAGAAAGTTGACAGAGCATCTGATCGATGTTGATTAGCACAAAATAAATTAGAATTATAAGGGGTCCATCGAACTGGTATTAATACAGTATAATTTTATTTGCAAGAAAAGTTCTTATTCTTTCTAAACCGTGGAGGTGAAATATTTATGCCATGCCTTCGTATCTTGCTTCTTTCCCAGACATGCTAATTTGATCAGTACGAATATGGTACAGAGAGAACACTGATTGTTTGATCTAAAATTTCAGTAAAGTTCTTCAAATCTCTTGCGAATGTTACGACAAAACAAAGCAAAACTAAGCACTTACTGGAATATTTCAGCTGTACACTTTCATCTGAACACTTTTCTACACGGAACACAGCTTTCTCCTCCTCATTAACATTGTTGGATCATAAATTTCAGTAAAGTTCTCCAAAACTCTCGCGAATGTTAAAGTAAGACAAAACAAAGCAAAACAAAACACGTATTGGAAATTTTAAGCCGTACATTTTCACTAGCATGTTAAAAGTCTGGACACTTCCACACTCACTGCATATCATAGCAAAAGCCCAGTTCGCGAAGGTTACACAAACAGTACCCAGTTCTGCCACGAACGGTGAATCTAAGCGTAAATAAGCCTAAACATCTTACCACAGTGCCTGACTTGCTGTGAAACAAGAACCGCACATATTTATTGTTGTTACGCTTCTCTTACGTGAGTTTGAGTTAGTTATATTTTCACAGAGAACTCCACCATGCCCCTCCCCTTTGTCTTGTCTCCGGAGGTGATAGAAATTCAGTTAATGTGTTTCCCTGCCATCCGGACTATTATATTGTCCGCGTGACTGACCGGGTAGACGCACACTCCAACTGCGTACTGACTTAATTAACTCTGACTGACCGTTTACACTGCTACTTTTGCAGGCTGCACGGACGGAGCTGCACAAGTCTATAAACCCTGCCTTAAATTGAAGTTATGAGCGGTTTTGAAACGGTAGGTCAGGCATTGTTTGGGTACTTAACGTGCGTAATTAGTGCAATAATAACGGCACGCTGTAATAATACCTTAGTGGTCACTGTCATGCTTATTTTGCACAGGGAAGTTCGAGTTACGGCAATGCCTTAGCAGTCTGTGGTAAGATCATTGTATAAAGAGAAGGTAGCTTTAAGACCCTCCCAAATAGCTGTTCTGGAGTGGAATGTGTGTGTAGTGGTGAGAGAAGAGGGTGAGAGAGAACATGAACGAGATATTGTATAAGGTAGTTATGCTGTCTCCATTAACACCACTGCAGGCTTGTATCGCTTGTAACTGTGATTGTGTCAACACTTAAAAAAACTGGATCTGGAAAGTGGTTTCCGGCAATTCTATGGCGCACCTCACAGACCACGCTTGGTCGTGTAAGTGCATATCTGTGCATTAAGGCATTAACAAGGTTATGTTATGAGGAACGCGTGTGCATGGTGTGTACCACAAAACACAAGGGGAACAGTGTGAGGTAGGAATGTGATTCGAGGGAACAAAATAAAGAATGAATGAAAGATTACGCAGGTACTAAAGAGGAGGAAGATTACGGCTGAAAAGGAGGATAGGATGAGATGAGGACAACCAAAAGCAGCGAGCGTATGAGGAAGATTACTGAAAAATAAATAAATGAAAAAAAAAAATCTCAAGTAGGTCTTAAGTGTGCATATACAAACCTGAGCTAGTTTAAAGATGCAATCCAAAAATATGTACGCTCATACAGGGCACCCGCACACTAATCCACTGGTGCAGTCAATGAAATATCATTCATCGTGTAGCCTCTCTCTGAAATGGGTTTTCCACTGCAGTAATGCTGTCATTCAAAGGAAGCCAAGTTTAAATCAGAGTTTCATGGAAAAAAAAAAAAAAAAACGTTCACAAGACGCGTTGTTCACTAGAATACCGTCGCTCTTCACTTTCTTAAGTTTTGGCTTAGACGTGGAGATGAAAATGTCACTCTTTATCAACTTGATGCTTTCGAACTTTCTTTCCCCCAAAGCTTTCTTGGATCAGAGAATGTATAAACACTTTCTCCTTTTCAGTGTTGCAAATTCACGGAGTTGAGATTAGAGTATGGAAATAAGCCTTCCAAAATCAATGGTATCATCTGCGTTGTGGATCACAGGTTTATAATATTGATATTTTATTGACAGTGTGTTATCGATTCACAAAGTTAACGAGCATAAAAAAAAATCCTAAAACTCATATCTGTCACCCTATCTTTTCACTTTTAATATACTCCCATTGACTTCGCCGCTGTCCAGCTATATATACATTTTTTATTTCTTCACGTTGTCTCACATTTTCTCGAGCAAGTCTATAGATATGTATACGAAAGTATTGATGCGTGCTGTGGGTTTTATCCCACTTTTTACAATGTTCGCCCCTCCACCCCGGCCGATATGACTTCCCGCCGTTGTGTTTGCTATTCGCACGAAAGCTCAACACCTGCGTGGGACGGGACGGGACCGCATACGGTGGCCGTGGCGCGCGCGAGAGCGGACCGTATGGGTCCATCCAAGTGGGGTAAAGCTCAGTCCGATACTACACCGCCTTGTGCCGTTACACTCCTACTGGCTGCGGTCGAGACAGGCGCGAGGGTGACGCTGCCGTTTGTCGTAATGGAATGACATGGAAGAACATGCAGAGGTGCCAATGCCTCTGTTATTTAAATAAATCTAAGTAATTTTAGGACGCCTCTCAAACCGCATCTGTTCAAACAATATTTTGCTTGACCGTGACAGACTGCGAAACCAATTCTTTTGTATCATACAACTGTATTGTAGTATAATTATATGTGCAGAGTTTAGTATATTTGCGTGTGTCAGCTGAATATTTTATAATTTTATCTCTCAATGTAAAAAGCTTACAGCCTGTATGTACAGGGATGAACGCTATATAAATGCTATGTATTATTATTATTTTGAAAAATCACCAATCCGTTTGTTTCCAAACTTTTTTTTTCAAGTTTTTAACACTCTTTTTGCTTCAAACCATTTTTTTTTGGTTAAAAATCTACCTCTTGACACCCAGACTCTGTATAAATAATTTCGATGTCTGCGCGGTGGTTTGTCTGTCTCCAAACCCAATGATTTTTATTTAATCATGTTTTCTCCAAATTAATAGTGGTAAGGAAAGTGAATAACTTAACATCGGGGTAATAGCAGTGACGGGTTGACAGCTTAAATGTTCAAGCTATGAATATAGCAAAATAATTTACCTTCCTGTAAAATCCTGGGAATCATTCTAAAGCCATATTAGGTATAGGAACTAAAGATAAAATGTAACAGATTTTTTTTTTTATGTTTTGCAGCTATGAGGCGGCTTTATTAAACTGCCAGAATAATTTCTCTACACTTCAAAAAAAATGTCGCTGTTATAACAAATTCCTTTGCTTCATTCAAGAGACGACGTAGTGCGATTTGAAAGGTTTAGTTTGCAAAAAATAGACGTTGCATCATTCAGTGTCATAGCTATCTTTACTGCATTCAGAATAAAACGGCACCCTTGAAAATGGCAGAACAAGAATGTCAAAACTCCACAAAGGTGGTCATGATGAAGTTTATTAAAAAAGAAAAAAAAGTCCTGGGCTTGGCGCTCCTCCTGATACGAAAATTCTTTCATAACGCTCAGGTCCAGTTTGACTTAATCAAGATTGATTATGGGAAGCAGACAGCAGATTATCATGGATTTAGAAACTTTTAAAAGCAAATAAATAAATAAATAAAATAATAAATAAATAAATAAATAAATAAATAAAAAGAAAGTAATACATTTAAACTCATCATGAAAAGCATATTATGATAAGATACTTTCACTTAACGAAAAGTAAAAAAAAAGTGTTTGAGCCAACATTGTCCAGGATATGGCAGTTTGAAGTAGAAAGGACCATCTTCATAAATAGGCAACTATTCCAAGAAAATCATGAATAAGTGAACTAATTATGCCCGTCTGTCCTTTTTTTTAAAGAAATCTAACTCACAGCAACTCAAATATACCGGCAGTTAATTCCCATAAATCATAAAATGCACTATTTCCTATATCAAGTAAGAAATGATCGCCTTTTTTTATGTTTACGAAAAAAATTCAATATTGGAACGTCGAGGTCATGGTCAACCTTTAGTCTATTATATCAGTTCTTAGGTAAGCGACGTAAGGGTCATTCTAATTGGCTTTTGCTATAATGGCTTTTGTAAAATCAAGCACTATCATTGTCTTCGTTGTTATTCAAATCGCCGGTGGAAATTCTTAACAGCCTGCTCGATAACGGATGGAAAAGATAAAGGATGGCAAGTGGCAAGGGCAAATTCATACATGAACATTAATTTCTTTGTCCATAGTTTTTCCAAGTTTTTGTACATTACAATAACGAAGGCAAATATTGGGAATTCCAAGAGAATAGACTATAGAGGCTGTGTGGACAGATTCGAGTGAGTGATTAACAAACTCACTACACATTGCTTGAATCATGGTGTATTATTTTCTTTACGAAATGAAAATTCATCGAGTGGTCTACTACTTTCCATGATATTTATTTATAGAGTGATGACAATACGATATTAGAATGAAGGAAACAGGAGAGAGGTCTATGGATGGGTTCAAGTGCGTGTTCGACACACGCCATTACCAGACATTGTGCAAATTTAATGACTCGTATTTATCTCATCAGACGTCCTCATGCACATCTTTCTTCATGCTTAACGGAGTAGAAATTTAGAATAGTTATAATGACAACTGATTCAGAGATCAAGACATACGTCATAATTCCTCCCTTCCCCCCCCCCCTTTCTCCCCCTCCCCTACAATGTTTTTGACTGTTTTCAAGGAAGAAGTCTCCGGAGGAGAAGAAGTCATAAATTCAGTGTTTTATAGTAAACACATCGTAGATCACACTGTCATCAGGAACAATAGGCCTCAATACATTTTAAGAACATATTTTACTCCTAAATAGTAAGGTGTATCCTTTGCACAGGGAACTGAATAACCATACTGCACAAGAAAACAAGAAATGTATGGCAAAGAATAAAGGAAACTTGTCTTTGTTGCAATGTAACGATGCAACGCACTAAACCTTTATTGTGACATTTGCTACAGTGTGATGCTACAGTTACAGATGAAAATAGTCCTCAACCTCAAGGTGCAGCCATTCCAAAAATAAGAGTGACAAAATCTTGTGGCCCACAGTCTCATATGGTACAGGACACATTATTATGAAATTCACTCATACGCAGATCTGCTCTCACGCTTATTCGTAAATATCATCAAGCAGATTCATGCCATGCAGCACTCAGATCACTACATAGTGTTTCACGGCTAACTGCTGTGAGCTCTCAGTTCATCCAGTAGCTTCAACTCAACAAATCAACCACTGTTACAGGTCAGATGCATCTGAAATATGCCTTATCATTAGAGTTCTACATAATTTTAGCATAGCGTTTGTTATTATCTGTTATTGGCAACTTCCGACAACCTGTAACTGGAAATGCCGAATTAACAACCCGCTTAAATAGCCTGTATTAGTCTAAGGCACTAAAGCAAAATAAATATGAAGGATTAAAAGAGAATCATGGACGTAGAATCATATTGTATTGAGTATGAAGAAAATATATGTAGAATGTCTCTATGATAGACAGTCAACAAATTTCAACAATGTAGTTATGTTAAAAGCATATACTGTATTTTCTTTTCAGTCGTCACCAATACGAAACTGTCGTATTCCCTGACAGTTTTACATTCTGCCATATTCGGTTTAGTTTTTAAGATTAACGAAACAAATCAAGAAACCTCGATTTCATTTCCTTCCTTGGGACTTTCAAACAAACATTCTGCTGCTATAGATGGTTTAGTACCAACAAGCTTTTAAAACATCCAATATTAGCAATCATATACTATTATGTATGGGCTAAGCCTTAGTCAGGATTAGTCAGGAACGATTTGTGTGAATGAAATTCGGTTGAATTTAGTTTGAGTTGGGGTTTTGCCACCCCAGTGCAGGATTACGGTTCTACCACACCTTTCCAGTTATAGCAGTAGATCAGATTTAGTGGGTAGAATGTTGATCTCATGATTTTTATTTCCCTTTATGTTAGATTTACCCCCAGGGACCCTCACATTAATGAGGAAGGATTAACATGTACAAAGTAAGCTCCAGTCTGCAGACATGCTCTCACCCATATCATAGAATTGGTGATTTGAACATCACCTGTTCACCTGTCTTGCCCTCTCAACGCTCCGAGACAATTACCTGCCGGAACAGCCGACCACGGAGAACAGACATTCTCCTTTCCACTGCTGCTCATTACTGCTCAATTACGCAAATCTCAGCCTAGCACGAACACCTATCACATTCTGGCTTTCAGAGTCATTGCAAGAGCTGATGCTCAGTGACAAAGATCAAAGGCAAGACAAGGCAAGGCTAGGCAAGATAGGGCAAGGCAAGATAAGGCAAAGCAGCACAAGGCATGGCAAAGGTAAGGCAAGGTAGGATAAAGCAAGGCAAGGCAAGGCAAGGCAAGGCAAGGCAAGGCAAGGCAAGGCAAGGCAAGACAGGGCAAGGCAAGGCAAGATAAGGCAAAGCAGGACAAGGCATGGCAAAGGTAAGGCAAGGCAAGGCAAGGCATAGTATTACATATTAATCTAGCTCTAATATACTTCTTTTGTTACTTAAATCAGTGGCGTCTTAGCACTGCAGCCACCCGTTCTCCCATTTGTTTCCATTTCAAATAATTCAGAGCATGAATTCACATAACTTAAGAGGATTCTATCTGTACTGGTGGCATCCAACATCTATTGTACTACAGAAACATGTCTCTATGTGTAAACAATGTGCAGGAATGATTATTGTCTGTCTGTCCGTCCGTCCTTCCGTCCGTCCGTCTGTCCGCCCGTCCGTCCGTCTGTCCGCCTGGCATCACCCCTTTTAACCGTTATCTTCTCTCCCTCTCCTTTTTTTCCCTTCCACCTGCTCCATACTTCCCTTCCTTCCCCCCCCCCCTTCTCCTCCCANCCCCCCCCTTCTCCTCCCACCTCCTCCCCGCCACGGGCGTTCGTTTCGACAATTCCTTAAGATTGTGCATTGGTCTGCCTCTCTGCCAGACTGTCAGAAACTATCAGTGTTCATTATATTATTGAACCAAAAGTGTATTGCCCCTATATACCAAGCCTAGTCTAGCGAATTGCCGCCCAGACAATAACGAGAGATTTATTAAATCAGGAGGAGCATTTTATCACAAACGGTTTCCTTTTTTTTTTGTGGACAATAGAGGTAGACTGCTTTAACCAAAACAAATGTTTTTGTTCATAAGTGTCTATTGAAATATAGACTATGTGTGTGTGTGTGTGTGTGTGTGTGTGTGTGTGTGTGTGTGTGTGTGTGTGTGGTGTCTGTGTGTGTATGTGTGTGTGTGTATATGTCTGTGTGTGTGTGTGTGTGTGTCTGTATGTGTATCTGTCTGTCTGTCTGTCTGTCTGTATGTATGTA
>JAWQUT010000199.1:1037050-1039550 GCA_033807755.1 Ellobium chinense | reverse complement strand
TTTTAGCTTGAGACTGATGACAGTTCAGCAACGAACTCAAAAAAAAAACAAAAACCCAAAAAACAACACAATCAATTTAAAAAGAATTAGGTTTATCCATGTGAGTAAAAAATGTTGCATGCCATCCCGACTTTTTTAGAACTTTGTTGTTTGGAAAACATGAAGTACATTACAAAACTTTATGTATCATAATACTAAGTAAGGAGTATGAATACTGGTACTGTGATCGCGTGCTCGAGGAAGCATTATAAAATATAATCTGTGACTAGTCTTTTGTTTGGTGAACTGGAAAATCATTTGTAGAAACAGCTTTTCTCTGCTCCTCCGTTAGTGTAGGTCGTAAAGCAACCAGATTTTTCGGGATAATTTTAAGACATTCCTGCCTATGTTTCAGTGGAATAAAATGGCAAACTACCACTTCTCTCACTTCCCGACTTCTAATTCATTCGGGAAGATGTAGTTCCAATCGTCCGCCGCGGCCAAATTTTCTCATGGTCACTGAGTGTTTGTCTATGGTGTGTCATGGTGCTTATGATATCTTCCCACCTCCTTTGCATTGTTTGTCTCTCTGGCTTTCAATAGGACCCGTAGACCTCTGTCATTAGGAGTTAGTCTATGCTCTATGAATTCGCCTGTCATTCACAGAATGAAGAGTTAGTCTCTAGAAAGTCATAAATATGTCAAGAAGGACTGTACCCGTAATAATGTCTTATTCGCATTCCTGTCAAACTGTCACTCAGCTGGTGGTGAGACGGCGCATTGTCGCATACCCCTCCATGTCTAACTAGCCACACTGTGAAGGGTCCGCTACCCGTGTTGTAATTATGATCACCTTCAAGCCTGTCACCGCGAACTGTCTGACTATGCACTGACTGTCGATCGCATTGTACCTTGTCTGGAGACCCAGGGCCGTAACCTCTCACCCCTCTCGGCCCCAGGTATTGCGGGAGATCCAAAGATCATGGTGCCCCAGCCCAGGGATAGTGAAACTAGTGAAATCGGTGAACGAGAAAGAGGGATTGGTAATATTGGGAAAATGGGCCTCGGGTGAGACTGTTACTGGAGGCGTGTGTGGGGGGAGGGGTGAAAAATTGATAACGGCCCTGCTTGAACCCGGGTGCTCGGGTCATTGTTTACACTTTGCCTGATTGATTCCATTCTTAAGCCAGCCCATTTTCTGGTCTGGCCGCCAATCAGGTTTCAGATTTGTTTTTATTGGGCACAATGACCATTATGACAAGGTGTGAGAATAACGTACACTTTTCGTCCGTCATTCCTTCCTCTCCCTTTCTCCCTCTCTCACACTCTTTCTCTCTCTCTCTCTCTCTCTCTCCCCCCCCCCCCCCCCTCTCTCTCTCTTGTCTTTTAGCAGAGTACAGTCGTGCAAAGCATTTCAGATCCAGTGATCTGAGTTTGGCAATGAACATAATATTGAGATAAAGACATCGTTCATGCAACATGGTGAAACTTTCCTCCAGTGCCTCCCACTTGTAAAATCCTTTGAAAATGCTGTAACTCAATAACACATAGTTGGGTGAGTTATCTTCCCATAAGTTAAACAGGGAGGCAAATACGACTGAGTCACTGGCCTAATGCTTAGAGGGTCGGATTCGCTGTGGCAGGACGTTTAGAAATGATCACCCATTCCTGAGATGACTGAGACAACATAAAAATGCTCTGAATTTTTTGTTCAAATCTTCTGATATTCTGTATATAGGCAAAATCTGTTCTGGGGAAGGAGATGAAGTTTTATGCTACTGTTAGACATGTTTAATATAATTTAGGTTTGCGGGTACGAGTTTCTTCAGTTGGTTAATTGTGTCTGAGACCAGGTAAAAATTAAACTAGCAAAAGAATCTTTACATGTTTCTTGGGAAAATATTACAGTATTGTCATCTGAATACTGTTCAATTATTTTTTGCTGTCACACAGGATCGATATTGTGTAATGTCGATATATATAAAATTCCACATTCGCCTGAATCATTTTTTGATGGTTTGAATTGTTTACATTACCGTGATCTTCCATTTATCATTTTGTTCCCAATAAAACAAGTATAGAGTTGTAACTCGTTATTATTATAGCACAATTTTATAAGCTTAACCACATCTGCCTCATTATTTTGCTTTGAGCAACAGGTTGAGAGCGCTCATTTTCTCTCAACCTCAAAAATTGACCTAGGTGAGTATGGAATGAGGATGACGGAATACGTAGATTCCACGAATAGAATCATTTTCAACTGGATTACCCATGCATCCGCCTCGGTGTCGGCGTGAGCGTGGTGTGTTGTAACAGCACGAAAGTCATCCGTGTTGCCACTCTGGACTGATGCTTTTACCCTATAACGAATGTGATTGTTTTCCCCTAAATTTTTTCCTATGCGCTATTTTATAGTGTGTCGCTGGTTCTCCATTTAGTTCTCACTATTTAATTCCTACTCACTATTTAATTCCTACCCCTAGAAGCAGCAAATTCCTGACTTTTAGACTAAAGCAATGAT
>JAWQUT010000199.1:999332-1014642 GCA_033807755.1 Ellobium chinense | reverse complement strand
AAAAGAAAAAAAGAGAGAGAGAGAGAGAGAGAGAGAGAGAGAGAGAGAGAGAGAGAGAGATAGAGAAAGAGAGAGGGAGAAAGAGAGAGTGAGAGAGAGAGAGAAAGAGAGAAAGAGAGAGGCAGATATACACATTTGCATACATGCATATATACAGACAGACAGACAGACAGACAGACAGACAGGCAGACAGACAGACAGGCAGACAGACAGACAGACAGACAGACAGACAGACAGACAGACAGACAGACAGACAGACAGAAAGCAGATATTTAATAGGTGTCCATGTAAGAAATTTCAAAGACAGGACGAAAAGGTTGAGGAAAAAGTACATGTATAGTTTATATACAGACATACGGCTAGACGGCCCTTACTCCTTTGGAGAGCTTGCGTGTCGCGTCAGCCATGGTCCATTATATATTAGCTCAAAGAATATATCATATTCTAAACAGCATTTTGTCTATGCTTAGTGGATGCCTTAACATTATTAACGACATCTTGATCCTTATGGGTGTCTCGTAAGACACTGTATTCAGAATAGTTTATTGGCTCAAAGGAGCAAATCGAAATAGGCGTTTGCAACCTGAAGACCACGCGGCCATAATTAGTCTACATTCCTTACTTTGCTGCAATGGAAGGATTAACATCCCACATATCACAAGAAAACTTGCTCTTCTCGAATAAACGCGCCCGCCTGTGAGGTCTTGACTGCCTCTCTGCGTTGTCTTTACTTCCTGCCTTAATTTCCGTTTCAAAGTCTTCAAAATGATCCCACAGACATTCGTCCGGTTTGGAGGAATATCCAGCTGCTTAACGTCTACCGAAAGCCAAGCTATAAAACCGTCGAAATCAAGTCTAGCTCGTTTGAGATCAACCGCGTGCAAGAATTTATCACCATTACTTGTTTACGTGGATCTTTTCTCTTTTTTTTTTTTTTAATGAAAAAAAAAATTTCGTTGCCATGTGCGAGTATGCAACATCCTCTCCATCTTGCTGTTAACATTCTTTGCAAATCCGAGAGCTGCGTTCACATACGGAGTTAAGACATGCCACATCACACTCCTTGCACCCAATTTTTCAAAGAACGACCCTTAAGCACTTCCTCACCCAAGTCTGACAAGTAGGTGCCGATAATTGATATGTTTGTGACCACAGGGAACCAGCCTACTGATGAACGCCGTGAGTCGTACACACACTGCTCACGTCGAGTATGTTTGCGCAGGGTTACTGTTTGATATCTGACCGTTGGCAGAANGGGGGGGGGGTTGGGGGGAGAAACGGCCTGGTGGTGAAGGAAGAGGATGTGATATTATCACAACTAACGGCTGTTTTTGCACTGTCTCGCAGCCTCAGTAAGAAAAATAGACGGGACGTTTACTGGAAACAAGACTTTCAATCAGCCATGAGATGTCGGTGAAGCATTGCGCGCGTCGGGGTTTAACGTGGGAAGTATTCGATACTCCACTTTAGGTGGGCCATCTGTGTTGATTTAATATTATCAGTATTATTTTCACATCTCGATGCCAGCTCCAAGAACAGCATAAAATGTTTACGTACTTTGTAGCTACTCTGTTTACCTAGCTTGCGTATGATTGATTGCTCTCAGTAGGAAGTGCTATGAATGAATGAATGAATGAATGAATGAATGAATGAATGAGTGAATGAATGAATGATGAATGATATTAGTAGCAGCAGTTATTTCTGTCGCTAAATTATCGTAATCATCGAATTATCATCATCATTTTCATTATCATCGCACAATGATCTAAATAAAGGCTGTCTAAACAAAAAATATGAAGCGAAATCAAGATAGTCAAGATAGGATCTGTATATAATTCAAGCGTGATTTCTGGTCATATAAGTGTCTTCCTGCAGCAGTTTTTTTTTTCTCCCTTTGCGGTATCATCAGTGTACTGAACACTCACTTTTCATGCCATGTCTTGCTGGCCGAAAATTTGGCAAAGCACTGTGTCTTTTATTCTTTTCTAATTCGGATTCGTTAAAACCAAGCTTAATATTTAGTATTTGATTCTTCAACGATTCCATCTATTCAGCCAGATGAAACGAACCACAATGCCCTCATCATTGATTGATAAAGAAACCCACTAAACAGGAAAGTGCAAAATGTATGAAAAGAGAAAGTGAGGCTAAATTAAATAAATGCATAAATAGACACAACTAACAGTTCAAGGAGAAATGAAGACGAAAGAGGAATACAGAAAAGAGATAGGAAAAACGGCCGTCTGATTAGGGACCTGAAACCTTCTGAATGTCGCTTGGACGCTCTATCGAACCCATCATCATCATCATCATCATCATCATCATCATCATCATCATCATCATCATCAACAACAACGTCAGCATCATCAGCATCATCCCCTCATCATCGTCATCAACATCACCACCATCACCATCACCATCACCACTTACAACAAACTTATCATGGACGAAGACACTGAAATAAAGGGATAGAGGTACCAACATCAGGCATATCAATAGCAGCAGCAACAACCACAGTAAGAATGCCACCGGCTTAATAGACAACATTAGCAACTGCAACACCACTTCTAGATTCCAGATTTATCTCAGCCTTGCTCAACACCCTGATGGTGAATGAAAAGTTCATAACGGAATTCACTTTAAAGTTTTTTCCTCCCTTCAGGGTAGAATATTAAGTTGCCATTTTCAGAATCCACATCCCACTTCTCCTTGATTTAACTCAGGTCTACCGTGTTGCGGGTTGCTTGAAGGGACAGGGATATTTGCTTCATAGCCTTAAAAAAATCAGCTTTAAACTGTGAACACTTTCCTTTCACCCGACCACTTCTGAGAAAACACCGGTGGAAAGGGAAAATTTTCAACCTGCACAGGTTGCCATTCCTCGAGCTGCCTGACGTCACAAAGCGAGAAAAGCCAGTAGACGATTGCACAATCGCCTGCGCAAACCGTCTCGACCAATCGTAGGCTGTCTCGCTTTCTGATCTGACGTAGCACGAGTAATAGCTGCGCACTCAGGGTGACAACTCCGCCATTTCTGTGGTGTTTTCTCAGAAGCTGTTAGGTGAAAGGAAATATTACAAACGGTTTAAGTTTTATGAAAAAAAAAAATTAAACTTCTTAGGCCGCGGGACAAAAAACTGCCCCTGTCCCTTTAAAGCTCAGGTTGGCTAACCAACGAGGAAAACCCTTACCATCAGTGCAGCATCTTTTGCTGATGAACGATAACACTACGCGTCGGAGAATGAGACGGGTTATGATGTCGACAATTGTTTCTATAACATCTGAATCCCATTGTGAGCTTCCACCGAGATAATCTAGCCAGCATCTTTAACACCATAAAATTAGGAAAGGTGTTTCTTCTCGAAGATTAAGTCACTCAAAGAAGAAACTAGGTAAAGTAGAAAGTATGGTTTGGATCAGTTTCTCATTTCACAGGGATTGGAATCAGGATCTAGGAATGTCTCGGTCTTTTGGCATAACATTATACTCTTTTTTCCTTCTTTGACCCTTTTAAATGAACAGTAGAGTTCTACAGAATGAATCAGAGAGTTGGCAATACGTTTCCCATCTAGTTAAAAGCACTTCCAGTGACCTATGTCTTAGTGAAAAGAAAAAGGATAAGTGGAGGGGACGAGAGGTGGGCGGTGGNGGTAAGAAGGTATCATCGCTCTTATTTTTTTTCCCACAAATTGCTTTGAAGGACTGACTCTCCTTTCAATCTGATTCTCAATTTCAATTTGTTTTTCTTATTAAGGGAGATTTTGACTGCTTTCTAATATCTGCGATTAACACACTTTATCTTATATATACTTACAAGGCTCAAATTGGGGTAAATTTCAGATTTAATGCCTTTCAAGATTCCAGATCTGTTTACATATTTTCACACCCTCTCCCCGCCTCGACGACTTTAGCTGACCGGCTACAAGAAAGGGTTAAGTGGACGGGGTGGATGTTAATATACATGTACAAGGGAATAAACTAGGGTCTGACACAATTAATAATAAAATTTAATTTCGCCAGTTAACAGATGTTAAAAACTTACATTCTGCATGTCATAACTTCATCGTTGTTTCTCCCCCTCGACCTCCTCCCATCCCCTTCCACACATCTCAAATTGCCCCTTGAACCGTTGCATTAGTATTGAATGAGCCAGCCCTTCACGATTTGCTATTTATTCGTTATTGCGGGCTGTGCTATTACGAGATCCCCAGACATCCCCAAGATATACTTTCAGAGAGACGGGATTACCAACATTAACAAAGCTTATTGTACATAAATTAGCCCCCTCCTTCCTCACTCCTCCTCAAACCACTCCCTACTTTTCAATCTCCTCGATCACAGACCCCTTTAAGAATGCATTGTGTGCACAGTGGGGTGCCATTGTAATAATTTACGACCATGCTTGCAGGTGCACATAATAATATAGTCTAGTTAACCCTGAGTAATGCTTTATATAATGGCTTTATCAAGTTCTATGGCGGCCGAAGAAGATTGTTTTTGGTGTCTTCATGATGTGCCATGATGCACCAGATTATGGACTTAAAATACGTAGACATGTCTGCCTCCCTTTGCACTCATACTAGCCAGGAATTTCTTTAGTGATGGATTTCCGGTGCGACGATATATTTTAGGTTTGGCAATACTTTAATGGTTTTGGCATCTTAATGCAATTATTCTAGAGTTTTCGAGGCCCAACCTTTTCTCCATTTATTCTTATTATGTTACGAAATTGCTAGGAAGGAGTTCATCATTTTCTCTGCGTTAGGTTGAAACTGGTCGATCCACCGGTTTGAAGGATTTCAAGTCAGTGATAAACTCGCTGTCTATTACCCTAAAAAGCTTTGGCCGAGACAAAAGTAATCACAGACACTGAACTCTCAGAAAATTAAGGTAATTCGCGTAATTCTTGGACCTACAGCATACAAATACTTATAAACTAAAACATAATTTAGTGATGCAGTTCCAAATGACAATGATGAGGGAAAAAATACATGTAAATGAGAGAGCATCTACTGTGGTATCGCTTGGAGTTGGGGTGTGATTTAGGACCCTCCAGATCCGTGAACTGCAAATCGTATATATGAGATAATTGTTTCTATTTGAAGGTGGGAGTGGCAGAAGGGAGGGAAATAAAGCTTTTAAGGTTGTTTTTTTTTCTCAAAAATTCATGTAAACTGACGTTATTATTTTTTGGGGGGCTGCCAGACAGACGCTCACACACTGACACTAGAATGAAGAAAGCGGAGAGAGAAAAGGAGAGAAAGATAAGGATATAGTAAAGAGTGAAAGAGAGAGAGAGAGAGGAAAAGAAAGGAAGAAAGTGTAAGCCGAACAGAAAGAGATGGATTTCAAGCAAACACGAGATGGTTCTGTAACCAAGGTTTCTCTCATTAAGTAATTAAAATCAGTCTGTAAATTTACTGTGTAATTTGCGGCACCAGGAGAGCAAACAAACTGCTCTTTCCTAGGTCAATGAAGTAACAGAGAATGAACACTGGAAACCAGAAAGTCTTGATTGGCCCATCTTAGTTACATTCTGTGGCTGGTAAGGACGGGCCGATGCCTGAAATTTAAAGCATAGCGATACTCAGCATTCAAGCTGTAATTATCGAAAGTGTCAGTTATATTTTTATTCTGATACTTTGCACCGGTAAACGTTTCGATATTTTTGATATCTGTCGATGCACTGGATACTTATGATAGGAATAACAGCCTTGGCAATGAGGAAACCGGTAGGTAATTTGGTTCTGAGGATCTCAAGAGGATTGACAAAAATTTTGATACTTTCGATACACTTTTTAGAGCAGATCTTTTAGTGAAACATCTTATGAATTTGACTGTTTATTTGGAACTAAATATAACACTAGATTAAAAATTACCTCAGATGCCTTTCATGAAAGGTCATTGTACTAGACGAGGGGAGGCATGAAGGATGATATCTTCTGTATGAGAAAATCCTGTTGTCTCAAAGAATCTGTCTCGAAAGTATTAAAATTATATTCAATCTCCAGGGCTTGAATTTCGATACAGAATCGAACTCCCTAAACATCGAAAGTATCGATATTCAGAAACGATATTGTCCACCACTTGTAATTGTTATGAAAGTGAAAGTGTAATCTTTATTGGTTGAGATCTTTTGGATAATACACGACGAGCTGAGCTAATCAAATTTTATCTACTGTAGTCAGAATCATCTCTTTTCCACAATTCCGAACATACAGTAGTTGCCGTTCCGCTAGACTAACAAGTTGTTCAATGGAAATAATAGTAGGTCTTCTGTCCATACCGCACTGCTCGCAGACTGTCCCCAATCCCAGTCGAATAATGGGTTCTGTTAGTATTTAAGAACACAGCATTTTCTTTGGAAATTATCTTCGAGTATTAAACCTTTTTGCTTTGAAGAGCAAAACAACCAAAAAAAGAAATCAGTTACCATCTCAACCACCATCACACCACCACCATTACCATCGGACTACCATCACTACCATCACCACCACCTCCACCACCACCAATATTGCTTTAAAGCATCATGCCGTCATATCTAGGTGACTGGTATTCTTGCCCATGCCCATATGAATGATCCAAGTGTGGCTCAGCCCCTTTAGAGTATCAAGGAGTCAAAGGACCGAAACACTTCCTAGACTGTGGTATCTTCCTTAGATTCTCCCTTGCTTCACTCATTGAATAACAGAGTTTCCTCTCTATCAACCCTCGTCTCTTGCATCATTACAATTATTGCTAACCTTCAGTAAATCTAGGGAATGAAGACTAGCATTACAACGGTTGATCGCCAAATTCAGGTTTATTTGTGCCCCACTGTGGAGCAAAACGATCAGTTAATCATCTTCATCATGTCAAGGAAACGTTAGAGAAAATTCCGGTGAACGAGTCAAATTAGTAAATGGGGGGGAATCAGGTACACCCAAACAAAAACTACGTTTCAACAACACGATTATCTGCTAACAGGGCTTTTAGCTTTGATTTGTATTATCGATTTGTTTACTCAGTTGTAAACATATTACGAAGTAGTAGTAACCACAAGCAAATTAAGTCGCCACCAGGGTGCTTGGCGTGCATAATTCGCAGATGGGGCGCACAGGATGCTTCTAATACTCGGTCAATTTTTTAAAGGTAAATTTTACTGTGAGGGTATTGCTGGGCAAGGTAATGATTACCGTCAGGCGGAACCCGAAATGCATCAAGGGTGAGGAGGGAGTGGGGGTGGGGGTAGGGAGGAAGCAAGGCTGAGGCTGCTGCACATCTAGTTCAAGGTTACTGTCAATGCTGGGCGATTCCAGAAAAATGATATGTCTGTTAGGCTAATGTCTGAAAAGCTTTGATTTTACAGCGCTTAATTTTTATAGCATCTAAAATGGGTTGATTTATTCTTTAAAATGTAAACCGAAACGGTTTCGTGTAAAGTCAGAACTTTTCAGAAATTTTTATAACTCGTGTGGCATTCTGGTGGAACGGTCCCGCAAAAATGGTTCGGGTCTTCAGTGATGTTGTGTGGGAAGGAGGGATATGGAGGCTTATGTGTGTGTATTGAAGGGTAACTATGAGTGCGGAGGAGGTTTTATTCTGTTCCTGAAAATCCGGTAGATGTTACTCCAGTAAACTGCCTGAAGAGCAAGTTAAGAACTGCCATATAGCAAATAATGAACTGCCACATAGCAAGTTATGAACTCCTGTATAGCAAGTTATGAACTGCCGTATAGCAAATTATCCATGATTTTTGAGGCATTCTTTTTTTCGTACGCTATCGAAGAGACTGCGCAGGAAAGGGCGATCGCTCTAGACGATTTTAACTAAAACCATAGCTGACTGACTGTCAAGAAAAAAACGTTCCTGCATTCTGACCGGTAATCCAGGTCGACTGAACGAAATGTTTCCAAAGTTTCCCGGGTTTTTTTTTTCTAAGGTTAAACATTTGACTGTTTTTCAGAAAACATGATTGTGGTGTAAGTTAGCCTGTTGCCGTTTTCAACTCGTACGAACGCAAGAGATCCTAAACCAAAAAAATGCGCGTTTCCCTCATTGTAACACCGCCAACGATTTAGACAAGGGGAACAAAAAAGACAATGGGTGACTATTCATAAATCAAGTGATTGTCTCCCTTCACTAATACTGCTCTCTCTCTCTCTCTCTCTCTCTCTCTCTCTCTCTCTCTCTCTCTCCCTCTCTCTCTCTCTCCCCCTCTCTCTCTCTCCCTCTCTGTTTTGAACTGTTGGATTTGAGTGCTAGCTAGAACGGATTGATTCTTGATTGATGAGTGAAATGATTGCTTGATTGATCGATTGACTGAATGGTTGACTGCTTTCTTTATTTATTGATTAATGAAGTTTTGTTTGATGTTTAATCAGTACAGTCGTTTCTTTAATATTATGTATGCCCAAATTCCACTTTCTTGGTTGGGCTTTTCACCAATTTAATTTGTTTAAACCTTCACTCCAGGGGACGGTCAAGGAACGTCGGAGAACAGGCATCATAAAATTATCTCTAGTACCCCAACGAACCACTTCTTATATGGTGTTGTTGCGTATTTGGCATATGAAATTCTCTGCATTTTTTATACAGCAACAATTCAAAGTCTAATATCCTTCGGAATCAGCTGTTGGGGTAGAAACATCACTATGTCTGACAAACGCAAGCTTGAGAGAGTAATAATCAAAGCTAGAAAGATTATCAACATAGACAAATTACCATCTGCAGATGAAATGTACAAAAACAACACTGTGAAAAAAAGCAAAGAATGTAATTGCAGACTCAGAACACCCTCTGAATAAGGAATATATGACATCATCAAGAAGTGAACGACTGTTGTCTAAACCACCACGGGCAGAACGTTACAAAAATCCTATGTTCCACCATCTATTAGGATGCTCCAGAGAGCTTTATGAACATTATGGAATTATCATTTTGCTATATGCACATATAGCATGTGTGTGTGTGTGTGTGTGTGTGTGTGTGTGTGTGTGTGTGTGTGTGTGTGTGTGTGCGCGCGCGTGTGTGTGTGTGTGCGTGCATTTATATATATTTGTTAAATATTTAATGTTATATAGTGTGAAATGTTTTTCTGTGCCTGGCCAAGCCATATTTCATGTAAAGGACGAATAAAGTTATTATTATTATTATTTATTATTATTATTTAAAGTCCCATAACGAGATTTTCCTATTCTTAGACTTCCAAGAAGTCCAAACATTTTTTTTCTTCAGATTACAGAAGCCAAATTAGAAAAGGCACTTTGAGCAATTTAATAAACTTTTCTCCTCGAACCATAGGAACCTCGAGATGGCCAAGGCTAGTCCGCAGGTCTTGTGACACCACTGGGCTCAAGTTATATTCTGTTTAGAGTATAAGTCCTTTATTTAGATTTTTCACAATATTTTATGTCAGATGAAAAGGGGTGCAAAATTTGGCCTTCTTTTGTACACCACAGGCCCGCACAAATGAAATCCGCTGACGACGTCGGGAAACACTGCCTGCAACAATTATTTTTTGTTAACAAATTCAGGACTAAATTTCACTATTTTTGCGGTGTGTTTCATATTGTGCGAGTATTTCGAACAGTTTATCCCAAGGACAAAATACTCTGTCAGTATTGACTTTGATTGTCCAAGGTTTTTTTTTGACCACTTAGGCTCCTGCAACCTTACATGAAAAAGATCAGGAATGATGGATTCAGTACCTCCTCAGGTCTGGAGTCCCCTGAAGTGGTTGGTTGCCCTACTGGAAGACCTCTAAAATCTCAAACATTATTNTATATATATATATATATATATATATATATATATATATATATATATATATATATATATATATATATTATATATATATTATATATACTGGGGTTATGAGACAGCTATAAATTCAGGCACAGAACAAGTTAACCCAGAATGTTGCCATATGATTTGTGTTAAACTTTGTGAAAGAATGATCCTTGCTTTCAGAAAGAAATATTAGTGTTTACTTAAGGTAAGCATCAAAGAAAATAGATTATTCATTTCAGATTTTTACTACTTACATGCGACTCAAAACGCTCTCGTGCAATCATTATAATTTAAAATAATAATAAAGAGCATTTTATATAGCACTTCATCCCTGGGGGGGTTCGAAGAACATGCACACGGACTCAAAGACAAATGTCTGTTATACTACTGTTCCCAAGTTTACACAGAACAGAAATTAGAAGCAGCTTAATTTTAATTTCACAACATGAATTTCTTCCGAATTACTTTGAGAACCTGAAAACTAAGCAACAACCCTCTACTTGTGGGATAAATCTTCCACTTTCCTTAATTATCCTCACCAGCAACCAGTGGCCCTTTGCATAATTCTTACTGAACGCCCTGAAATAATGATGGGAGACTCCCAGAACAGAAATGTTCTTTGCGGTTAACGCAATATGTTACAGACGTATGGATCATGCATACGGCTGCTGGTACTTCCAAGAAGATTTTTAACTACACCGGACTCAACCTCGATAAGGGACGTAATATTTAGTTGCTATGAAACCAGGTTATAACTGGATAGTTTCCCTTGGTAAAGCAATGCACCGTCCGTTTGCGAGGTCATTAAGTGACAGTATGGCTTCCTGGTCTAAAGCAGTTTTATTTATAATGCATGTTGATTACAATGAGGAAAGAAATAGGCGAAATGCAGATTGTTCTCAATGTTGTCTAAACAACTTAGAAGTGTGTTTAGAGTCACGGGTGGGGGGCTCGTGGAAATTAGGCACCGATTTAAGCAGTAGGTAGAATTATTTAAGGATAAAATTGCTAAAGTTAACGTTCCTGTGGTGAGGTAGATCTAACCTGCAAGATGAGAGAGATTGGGTTCGATCCCCGGTATGGACAGGAAACTTTCAAGTGTTAGGTCTTTGGCCTTTCTTCTGAAACTTGATCTTTCACAGTTATCAGACTAACTCTTCAGTACGCACTTTTCAGATAATATCAATTCCAGATCACAACTCCCCCCCCCCCCCNCCCTTTCGGCTCCCCATCCCAATGATAATGCATGGAAAATATGCCTTATCATTTGTTGCTGATTTCATAATTCAGAATTTCTGATCTGTTGTATTTAACAAATCTATTCAATCGTGCAATGTAATCTTTAGGGACAGGCCTAGCACAATATAATAAGACGCTGGAGAGACGATTTATGGGAGCAAAGAACAAACTCGCATTCTATCCGAGATCTAATCATGAAAACACTGCAAAAAAAAAATGGAAATTCTTTGAAAAACATTCTTTCTCCATTCCATCACGTAAATGTCCACGCCTTATCACACACACAGCACACTCTGATAATTATATGCAGTTGATGCATTTCTTTTTTCTCTATATATATCAATCTTTTACCTACCCATCCATCCATCCACCCATCCATCCATCCATCCATCCATCCATCCATCCATCCATCCGTCCGTCCGTCCGCCCATCCGTCTGGCCTTCCTCCCATCTGACCGTCTGTCCTTCCAGTCGTCCATCCTTTCATCCGTCGATCCATACATTCTTCCATTTTACTTTCCATCCATCCATCCATCCATCCATCCATCCATCCATCCATCCATCCATCCATCCATCCATCCATCCATCCACCCACCCATCCATTGTGCTTGTTCAGCGCAAACCAGACGGGCCTGTCATTCCGTATTTTTATCAGATTCTCCATCTGCTGGTCAGGCTGACCTCCCAGAGTAAAGGTTGACGTCATTCCTCCAGGCGAGAGAGCCATCTCTGTCTCAGCGGCATTCATGACATGTTAATTCCACCGGACCAAATCTTGTACAAAAAGCCATTCATCGGCAGCGGCCATCTTGANAAAAAAAAAATGGAAATTCTTTGAAAAACATTCTTTCTCCATTCCATCACGTAAATGTCCATGCCTTATCACACACACAGCACACTCTGATAATTATATGCAGTTGATGCATTTCTTTTTTCTCTTTATATATCAATCTTCTACCTACCCATCCATCCATCCATCCATCCATCCATCCATCCATCCATCCATCCATCCATCCATCCATCCATCCATCCATCCATCCATCCATCCATTGTGCTTGTTCAGCGCAAACCAGACGGGCCTGTCATTCCGTATTTTTATCAGATTCTCCATCTGCTGGTCAGGCTGACCTCCCAGAGTAAAGGTTGACGTCATTCCTCCAGGCGAGAGAGCCATCTCTGTCTCAGCGGCATTCATGACATGTTAATTCCACCGGACCAAATCTTGTACAAAAAGCCATTCATCGGCAGCGGCCATCTTGAAACGTCTTCCAGCCCCTCTTTGTCTTTTATGCTTTTGAGGAAGACAAGGCAGTCGATGACCCGGAGTGATTTGGGGTGGCGAATGCCACTGAAGCATTTAGAATGGACATATTCATTCATGAATGCAGTGAACCCCTTCATGAGAGAGACGAATTGCACAATGCTGAGATTGGCTGCCGCTCACTTGTGTATTCTATGCAGACATGCTATTAAAAGCTGTTTAGCATAGATCTTCTCTTTACTCTCTTTCACTTTTGTTGCGATTTTTACTTTATCATCTTTTTGCCCTCTCATTTGCATCTTCCAACATGTGTGAAACCTCAAATGATGGATTGTCTCAAAACAGACGAGTTTAAATAGCTTAGCGTCTACAATAATAGTCATGAAAGACAAAAAAAAATAATATGTATCGGTATTAGAAAATTAATGGCTGCATTATCTTATCTTCTGAATTCCAGAATGTTTACAATGCATGTAATGAAACCACAATATGTTCTCCAAATCCAGTGCCTAATGTTGTACTTTATGTTCTACGCTTCCATTATGAGTTGCCTCTCTGAGCTCCTGCAAGCACTTTGGTGATGATCGAATTTGGATACATCCAGTTGATCCTGTATACGGAGACTGCCATTCATTCTTCCCTAAACTGGGTACCTTAAACAAGTGGTCTTATTATACAAGCTGATTTTTATGGCCACGATAAAATAAGAACCGGTTTATAACATATTAAGAGACAAATCGTTATAACTCTATTCAAACTGGAAAGAAAACCTTAAAAGAAAAAAAAAAGAATATTCGATTTTTACCTCTCCTCCTTAGGGTATTGGTTTACAATGTCATACAATGTTATACATCTAATTTATAACACTTAGAACAATACACATTTTACATGTAAATACATAATAATTATTACAAATGAAATACGTAACAATAACAACAATAACAATAACAATTATGTTTATTGACAAAGTTATTACATCGCCATTAACCCAGGAAACTTGGCAGGCAATCGCAATGGTAGTCTCCAGATCAGGATCGACATTATATGTTTCGACATCCACTGTGTCTAGAAGTATTATAAAAGCATATAACTAATATTATATATATATATATATATATATATATATATATATAAAGAGAGAGAGAGAAAGCGAGAGAGAGGGAGAGAGAGAGAGAAAGAGTGTATCGATTCATGGAATTTACGGAAACGTGTGGGATTGAAGATCTTCGAGAACGTTTGTGTGTTTGAGAAATACTGCCGTCCATACTGAGAGCTGTAGAAGGGCTCATTTAATATTTCAGAAAACGCGGCTCCTATACACAAAAGAAGCCATTCCATTTGTCATGGGTGGCGTGGGGAAGCATTTGCGCTGCCCAAAACTCAATGCTGGACAAATGTCACCGTTTAAGTTAATTGATATGGATGCTGTCTTGATCCTTCGCATTGCCTGCACTTACAACAAAGAGGCTGGGAGGGTACGGAGGGCTGGAGAAGGTTGGTACGCCCCTGGACGAAAACCAAGGCGTGGATATTTTTCATCGCTTGAAACATCGACGTCTCATCCTGTCGCCTTAAGAACACGCACAGCAGACTAATGTGGTGAGCCGTGCTTATCACAAGTCACTTAACATGTTCAATTATCGACGTAGTCCCATCTCTCTTTGCACTTTCTGCATTGCGACGAGGCCGAGGGGGAGAGGGGTATGTAGGCAGGCTGATGGAAGATGGCAGTCACGACCCTGCACACACACACAAAAAAAAAACAGCAAGCGTGGATAACTTTTTTTTTTCATCGTAACAAGTATAACGACATCCTATCTTCTCGACCCTATGGAGACACGGGAAAGCAGGAGTGATAGATCGGGGTGCTTATAATTGAGTCGACGTGCTCAATTATCGACAAGGAAGAAGATACTTTCCAGCCAAAGGGTGGCGACAACACGCAAACCAACACAAGCGCAAACACGTTTCATTCATCACTATGGCCACTACACATCAGCTCGCAATTTCCAGTCCGGCAGTCCGCTGTCAATCGCTTTACCCCTCAAGGGGCTCAATTTACTGGCTGGGCCAAATCAGGGGACGTAATTCTCTAAGTAAAGCAATTTTGATTGCCACATTGCTATCACGGGTGAGCGGTTTCCTCCCATACATCAGTGGTGAGTAGCGGAAAGACTTGGACTTATTGGGACAAGAGGTGGCAGGATGGTCAAGGAAAGGTGCAACGTGTATCACAGAGGCAGAGACGTTTCTGCTCGATTTCGCCAATCTGCAGCATCAGATTGGACGAATTTCGTCTCAGAATAGTATTACAGTCGCAACCGTCTGTGAAAACTATCCAGGGACTGACTGGCTACGTTCAGTTCAGTGGTCACCGACTCAGACGGGTGGCTCTTTCAATGTCATGACATTTTGTGTGGTAACATAATTACATGATATAAAGATTCAAAATACTTCTTTTTTTTTGCTCAGGTGATTCCATATATTGCTGTTCGTCATAGCAATGTGGTCGTTGTTAAAAGTTGGTGTGAGCTCATGTTCGACCTAGGCAATGACAGGAAGGTTTGTAGCCTAACTATGAACATTTTGCCTGTGGAACTGGCTGAAGCTTGTACTTAAAAAAATATATATACCCTAATTTCTTCTTTTACTTTACTTAGATTGCAAAGAGTTATCACTCCGATGTAGTGTAATCTGAATTTTGTATCATTTGATATAGAGCCTTTTAAAATAACAGTTTTGGAGGACGCCAAGATCATATCTACATCACTTGACGTAATTGTTTCTTTCCTGCCAAGAACGTAATGTCGGACAGAGTTTTCTTCCACTTCGAAAAACGTGATAAACAAGTGAAGGTGTTTGAAAATAACGCACACCCATCATAGAAGCTGAGACTCTGAGCTCTGTACGCCATGGCCCTAGGGGTCTTTCGTGGGTCTTTCAATCAACTCGTCACGCCCTCCACCCCCGTGTGCACCAAACATACACGAGAGTAGAGAGGTACTCAATATGGAAGAGCATAGTGACCCCCCCCCTCCC
>JAWQUT010000199.1:954360-990129 GCA_033807755.1 Ellobium chinense | reverse complement strand
CCCCCTTCCCACTCTCCACCATTAACTTGTAGGCATATAAACATACATACAAACACACACACACACACACACACACACACACACACACACACACACACACACACACAAACCCTCTCTGTCCCTCGCCACACACTCACGCTCATGACGCATCTACATACGCATTCATAAACACAAACACTCTCACACGTCCATACATTTACACCCACGTCGTTGGAAGCCTAGCCCGCGGAGTCAGGAAGAAAGTAGAAGGAAAAGATAAGCAATGCAAACAAATACAAGAGGCACCAAAGGTCCATCTTTAATGAACAGAACAAGCGGACAGAGGCTGAACTCTTTTCTCTTTTCCTTATCTGATGCAGAGGAACCGGAAGCGGCTCTCCTTGTGATCTGATCTGAGGTTATTGGTTTTGTCTTCGGGGCTATGGATTTTAAGGGAAAGGTTCCTCCTTTCTTCCTGACATTTTGGTGGAGACATTTCAAGAAGGTAGATAGAAGAAGAGAGATCGCAGGAGGGGATGAGCAAGCGGAGAAGGAGAAAGAGGGAAGGTAATAGGAGAAGACTAACTAGAAGCCTTAGGATGTGGTCAGAGAAAGATTAAGATAAGCTTGGGCGAGTAGGTACGAAAAAAAAAAGAGGAAAGGAAAGAAGGAGGGAGGCGGAGACATAACCAAACAGCTGATTGTGAGAGAGCGAAGAAGAGAGAGAGAGAGAGCGAGAGAGAGAGAGAGAGAAAGAGAGAGAGCGGAGGAGAGGAGAAGAAGGAAAATGAAAGAACCAGACTACGGCGAATGTCGATATAGAACTAAACTAGTAGATAGCTTTTTATCTTTATGGTATCCAAATGCCGGCTAATTTTCACATTCTAAAAGTACATTTAATGTAAACTTCCCGACGACTGCACCACTTAAAAAAAATAACTGTTACTCGCAATGATGAATGTATATAAGAAATCACAGGAAGTGCAGGATCTGGGAGATGCACCAAGGTAAGATCACGTTGTATTTATATAATCCTTCAAACTGTACAACAGAACGATGTAAAAATCCAAGAATCGTGATTTGGTAGTGGGCCAAAACGTGATGGGCTCAGAGGGCGCTTATAAGGCACATTACAAGGAATATTTCAACCATGTTAACCTCCTGTCATCCTTGCTTAGCTGTCTGGAAGTGCATACAAATCTAATCATTACATGGATGCCAGGAGATTTGAGATCAGTGATCACCATGAGAAGAAGTGTTCGTATGGTAATGGGTCTAGACTGAATTGTCAGAGAATGATGAATACAATGCTTTGCCAAAGAACCCTAAATTATTTTCTATGTACTCTTTTTCTATAACAAACTCAATACAATCGACGCGGCTAATTCGCTTCTCTTGGAAACATGGTAATTATGATATTAAGAGAAGTGACGATTATCGTCTGAATTGAGCTTTCGGTATTTTGTAACAATGCCATGTTGCGATTAAATGGTTCGGATCGTGATTAAGCGGAGTCGACTGTACCTTGATGATAGGATGACTCCGTTCGGATTACATTGGCTGGTTCCGAGCAAGCCACACAGATGCGACCTATACATCTCTAGACTTAACACTGCTTAACCGCTTTGCTTTATATTTTTGTACTTTAATTGTCTATGATGATGAACTGTCTAATATGTCGTATATGTCCCGTTATTTGTTACATGTGATTTTAAGCCTTCTCATACCGCCACGAACGGTCTGAGCATGATTAATAAACTTGTTGTTGTTGTTGTTGTTGTTGTTGTTGTTGTTGCTGCTAGATTTGAGGCACGAGTACGTAAATAATATTCCGGTGGTGTTTCCGACATGCCAGTACGTCCGACTACATTATAATGAACTATTCCTACGAACAGGCTAATGAGATCATGAAAAATATAATGCAGCGAAGAGGTTACCAGAAAAAAAAAACCAACACAAAAACCCTCAAACAAAAACTAGATGTTTGGAAACATTTTGCAGCATAGCTTAATACATAATATGCTCGTATAAAGAAAAGAGAAGGCCATACGGTAATGCTCATTAAAACACATACCAGATCAAGACTGGCCTATCTGAAACATGCATCAGGCAAAAAAAGAAAATCCAAGGGTTCTACAGACTCTCACTGCTGACCCCGAAATGGGTGGACAGGCCTGAAGTGATGGGGTCACTACGTGCTCACAAACTGAAAAGCGTTTATGAAAGCCTAGCACGTTCATAACGATTTGGGTGGTTGAGGGTGGCACCTTCATCTTTTTCTTCATGTCCTAGACCGTCTTGAGATGGACAGGTCTGTGACCGGCCGCTCTGATCAGCTTTAGAGATTGTTTTACTTAAAAAGGGCAACTGCGATAGGTCTGTTAAGGTTGGGTAAATTTTGAGGTCCTGCTGGCAACTCTTAGACTTTATTTAAATATTCCGTCAGATGTATCGTAAGGTATGTATATCTGAGTAACAGTGCTGTTCACCCCATACATCCATCCATCCATCCATCCATCCATCCATCCATCCATCCACCATCCATCCATCCATCCATCCATCCATCCATCCATCCATCCATCCATCTGTTCGTCTGTCTGTCCGCCCATCCCTTCATCCCTCCGCCTGTCCGTCCGTCCGCCCATTCGTCCGTCCGTCCGTTCGTCCACCTGTCTGTCAAAACTGTTTTAATGCAGCTTTAAACTGAGTTTCGTGGAAGAGCTTGAATCTTCGCACTCGTCGGGTTGCTTAGTATGAAATGCACTCCTTTTTTTATATATAGCCTAATTATATTATGCTACGATGCCTAATATTTTAGGCCTTTTCATTCAGTAAACAGGGTAACCTTACCACCACCTAGCAACAACCAGAAATGTTATACTTGAGTGGCTAAACCTCACCTATTCTGAGGCTACACATGTATTTGTACCTATCTAAGCCTTTGAAATTAAAANTCATTCCCTCCACAAAAGCTCGTACTGAACAGCAGTTCTTCAGTGAAATTAACCGATCCGCAGTCTGGAGCCTGCAGTGTCCCTGTCAGTCTCCCCTTGGAAGTCCTGGCAGACCTTGGATATGATTTACCCCTTCCTGTCGCTGTACTCGTTACTTGCCAAGGGCGAGGGCATGTTATTGTTGTTACTCGTGACAAGGGCTTTAGTTTACGGCGATATCGACAGAAGCAAAGGAAAGAAAGGAACGTAGAGCGTAGCAGTGGATAGGCAGGCAGGCAAGCAAAGGGGAATGTCTTCTGAAACGATCTTTTATAAGCGCGTAAAGGTCTCCTCCTTCCGGAAAACGGAGCGTAATTATTAGGGGTAGTTAGACTCGAAAGTACAATTCAATTCAATTCAATTCAATTCTGTATATTAGCTCTTGCAGAGTTCTCACTAGAGCAATGCAAACAAATACAAAAATACATTTCAAAATGGTGAACATTGAGGGCACATACTTACTGCAAAGTGAATGTGTATGACTCGAGAATACGGCTGGTACAACTGGATAGATTGCTGAAGTTTGGTTTAGAAAAGGACCACTCTCAGTTGTTGAGCACGCACGATCATCCGGGGATCTCAAGCCATACTCCAGCAATCATTACTTCCGATTTCCATTTGTCCGTTCTCAGAGGAGTATTATTGGCTGAAATGGTCTGTTAAATTAGCTTTTATTGGGTAATGTATCTTTTACTTTCGGACACGAGATTTGACGTGGTGATTACACTACTACATTGATTAAAGCAGAAATGAGCTCCATTTGATTGGACTAATTAAGAAGAGTCTGTTAGTGGGGAGGGTAGTTCGAAAAGGCAACCTGAATATGTACGAAACGAAAATAACGTTTGCACAACTACATTGCTTACTTAAGTTTGGCACTTAGCATTTTTATGAGCAAAGCAACTGGAGTGTTCGCCAGTGCCGCTCTGTAAACCCCTCGTTATATTTTTTAAGTGCTGCTATCACCAGCTTACCGTGTGAGCTCACTGGCCGGTTCGTTGGTTTGTTTGAGTTATACGTCCCTTCAGCACGATTACGGCTATTTGCATCTCTGTACGTAGGCATAGTACATTACGGCATATGGGTGCATGGGATACAGTAGGGGGATTTTACCTCCGGAAGGTACATTATATGTCCAAAGGCTATTTGGATCGACGGAGTTAGGACATAAATGTATGTTGTAAGTAGCGAAGGTGTTAATGTTTTTCGACACTCCAATGAATGTATAAAGTAAGCTTATTATAAATCCTCCATATTATGTTTCAAAACTTTAAGAGTGAGTCTCTTCACTTCTCGATATGTCACTGCAAAATAACCTCTGGCATTTTATCATCGAAGATCATGACCAAATCAGTGATCAAAATTCTTAAAAGGAACACGTACGATACCTTCCAGTAGAAAATTGCGACATGGTGTTATATTAGGTTATACCTGAGTCAGAGTGAGGGAATTATGATTGACTTTCTGTCTCCCAGTTCAACATTTGATATTCACCAGAGTTTTTTTGTAATGCCCCATGGGAAAAATTTGTGGCTTATTGCATTTTGCTCTCAGACTGCATGGGATCTTCGAGAAGCGAAGATTCTGTAATGGTTAGGACGAAAAATCAGTGTCTACACATGGACATGAGAACATCATGCTCTGTTCTTGCTCTACTATTTGCGTAGAAATGAAATATTAATTATTATTATTATAACAGTCACTGTGGATTGTTTACGTTTTACAGCGCGTCAGCATGATCACTGCCATACTGCGCCTTTCTGGTTGTAAGACCGAACCACTGAGTGGAATTTTCCATTCAGGTTTGTCCGGGCAATTTTACAATTACTAAGGGATTTTTAATGTGCGCAACGTGCGCACAGGACCTTCTAGTCACCCGTCCTCATCGTAGAAGACTGGACCAGACGCCAACTCTCCCACCCTGAAAGCCATGGTGAGACTTCCTTTTGGGATTATCACTGTGACTGGCGTCTTTGTCCCAAACACACACTCCAGAACATAATTTAATAAAATGACAACGCATCGAGTTTCGACATTATCAACAACAAAATATACAAAATCCAGTATATCAACGTATATGTTATTTCTGTGCCTCGTGTGAGACTGGGCTCACTTTCGCCATTTCTAGATATGATTTAGCTCCATTATGGCCCTTTTTCATGAACACTTTGTCCCAGACAACAACAACAACAACAAAATTGGCAACCCCACTCGGCACTGATCAGTAAAAACTTCATTATTATTCCTTTCTTTAAGTATGCTGACTGCTGGTGCTCGTCCATCTCAACGACCTCGAGGGAATCACCGTCTTTGAGGAAGCTGTGCAAGAGACCCACTCGCCTCTTCACTCCCAACCAACAAACATACACTACGCCCAAAGCCATCACCCCAACCCATCTTTTAAGAGCATGCTTAAGTTCGTGCCGTCGCGAAAGCGTTACAGACTGATGGGTCGCTCGTGTGAGGACATATCAAATTTGGCCATCGCCGTTCAGATAATGTCTCACCCAGAAAGTCATAGCGGAAGGTTTAAAAACAACAGAACTGTAGAATGGCGAAATTATGGCCAGGGATTTTATTGACGTTAATGTAAAACTAAGCCAGCCTGCAGACAGGATAAGGCCGGTTCAAAAAAAGAAATGGAAATCAAATACAACTGCGTGCTCCCTCACCATCGTCTTTAGGATATGGAAAAGGAAAACAAAATGTAACTATGACGTGCTAAACCATCATTGCTATAGAAACTCACATCCAAGGGCATGTACAAATGTAGCTGGACGCTTAATATCATATTGGTGACGTAAAAGGGGTTATGTCTATGGCGTGACAAACCGTCAAAAGTTATTGCAACTCACATGCACGGAAGAACATAAATGAAGCAGAATGCCGTATTGATTTTTATAATGTTTATTTGTGCATCCTGCATTTTCTAGGCCATTCAAGCAAGCGACAGGCATCTCCTCAGACAAAAAATGAATCGCCATATACCAGTAAATAAAGCTTGAAGAACGCGAGATGGCCATACTCTTATACGACACGCCTGGACCCACTGGTAAAACTGCATTCTCTTTTGTAAACACTGTATATCTTGAGACATATTATTTTCAAATAAAACTGTCTTCTTTCGCTTAGTATGCGATATGGCCATAATCTGAAGTAAAACTGTACTACTTTCGAAACAGATTAAGACTAGATATAGACTATGAAGTATCTAAATCTCAAATAAAATGATTTAATGTAACCTTATTTGAGATCAATGACAATAGTTCTATACTATCATGTAAATCGATATTCTTTACCTGAGGTGTAACGAGATTTCCATAGATCCGTTGTTAATAAAATTATTGACTTTTTTGAAGTTTGGGAGTTGTCCACAGTCTTAAATAAACCTTTTTTTTTTCTTTTCCTTCATTTTTGTAGTCTGCGCGAACTGCATACTTTCAAATACTCTGGTCTTGTTTCCTAGACTTCCGAGATCTCCATACGCTTCCTTAAAATTTTATTGAGTTTACAAGATGTAGGTACTTTCAAGTACAAGCACTCTTTGTTTAAATACACAAGGTCTGTATACCCACAAGTAAAAGTGCAATATGTCTAAAAAAGTCTAATTTAAACAACTTTTCTTCCTGGATTTACATGAGGTTTCCATACTTACAGACACATCTGCAGCATGTTTACAAAACTGCTTGAAAAGTACAACATATTGCAAGTAAACCTGTATTCCTTCCTGGATTATACGACGTCTCCATTATATCAGAAGATTGTTCCTCTTAGTATATAAGACCATAATATTTAGTGCTAAATGATCGTTTTTACATGTGTGCAGACTGACTCCACGATTTCATTTAAACGTGCACATCAGATTTGCTATTCTGCAGGGCTAGAGAGCACTTAATTTTCGCTTGTCAATCTCTGCTAGCGTTTCTACAGGCTGCGAGCAATTTTCCCCGACATCACGGAAGGCTGTCTCGATTGTGTTAATTCATTTTGGTCATACATTACATTCATGTCATTCTCCCATCGTCTTAGACTAGACCGCCAGTGTGTTCACCACTCTGTCTGCACCGGACACTTTCTCTCATCCTGGTTGTGTATGGCAGACATGCGGCTAAAGTCTTCAGCTTTAGCCATTCTCATAATCTCATTATTGGTCGTTCTCCCTCTTTCCCTGTCTCTCTCTGTGTCACTCTCTCCTCATCTATCCCTTCTCCACTCTCTCTCTCTCTCTCTCTCTCTCTCTCTCTCTCTCTCTCTCACTCTCTCTCTTCCTCACTCTCTCGTTCAGTTCAGAGAATTAGCTAGCGTGAAGCATGTCATGAAGCACGAAAGAGAAAACAGCACGCACAGTGAAGGAAGATTATGTCGTTGTGGGAAAAGAAACTGATTAAAAAACAAGATACGCCAAAATCTCAATGTTATTCGTTGGTGAAGGAGAGAAATGTTTTGGTTATTGAATGTCTGCAAATAGGATAACCATTCTAGGGAAGGATTATACATACTTCAACGATCAAACCAAACTACGGTTGCTATTACAGGCTTTGTCAAACCCTGAACAACATAATTATTGCTCTCGAAACACAAGAGACTTGGTCCTCCACCTGGTACCCCATACTGTGTTCAGTCTGCCATTATATCATCACCCTGTTCACTAGTAGTAACAGTCATATTTTTATGCAGATTGTCTTTTCCAAAGATAGACCATTTGCAAACTGGGCAATAATACGTCCGTCAAAAGTCACAGACAAAGTAAGTCACAATATCCTTGGTTAAAAAAAAACAACAACATTAAAACATAAGACTGACATTATTTTCTTGTCTTGTCTAATACGGTTTTCTCCGCTCTCTGAAAAACAAAATCACTAAAATGAGATTGACGAACTGTCTTTGATTGTGACGAAGTTTTCTTTGTCCATCTGGCAAAATTCTGGGACTCTCCCACGATATACTTAAGTTGGAGGTAGGAGAGAAGTTAAAGACAGGTAGGATAAACTATTAAACAAGGATTCTCCCAAGATTGCCTTCCTCTTCCCTAACCTCTTTCCTTCTTCTAACCCAAGTATAATAGCTTAGGAGAGTCTCAGAACTTTGTCATTTCGTCTCGCTCATTCCAAATTCGCCGAAGTCATATTTTGAGGTTTTGATAAATTTAGCCTTCTCAACCCGTCGCTCAAAGCAAAGCAGTGAGGCAGATGTGGTTAGGCTTATAAAACTGGGATATAATAACGAGTCAAAACTCTACATATTTTGTTTCAATATAATAAAGAAAATAAAAGGAAGATCATAGCAATATAAACAACTCAAATCATCAAAAAATGACCTAGGCAAATGTGGAATGATCGTGACGATTTGGTCATAGAATACTTTGTACGCTGAGATATGGATTTATTTCACTCGTCACTGATTTAAGATACACACATGCTTACCAGTGAATCCTGCAATGCAGGGTATTGTCTGTTGAAAGACAATGGAATAGTTAAGTGAAAGTAGCAAACCATGAAGTCCTGCAACTCGTCTCCAGCATTTAGTTTTACTCACCGGAAATACTTCCCCTTGACTCACACACATGACAAAGCAAAGAACTCCTTTTAACAATAATATATATATTGCTTTGTCAACAGTATAGCAAAACTTGCTCTCTCTCTCCCTCTCTCTCTCTCTCTCTCTCTCTCTCTCTCTCTCTCTCTCTCTTCCCCCCCCCNCCCCCCTCTTTCTCCTATGTCATCATCGATATCGATATAAAGGAAAATCCTGTCAAATAGCGTAGACGCAGATTCTAGCTAAATGGAAGGAGTAGCATCTCAGGGGTCCTCCACGCCTACGATGCAGCATGCATGACAAATAGGAGATATGGGCTTCAGCAACTACAGCTGCAGTCAGCGGCGGATTTAAGCATGGCCAAAGTGGGCCGTGGCCCAGGACCACACGATATTAAGGGGCAACGCGCTGGGGAGAAGAAAAATGTTTATGGAGAGGAAAAAAAGAGTGTGAAAGAGGAGAGAGAGAGAGAGAAAGAGAGAGAGAGAGAGAGAGAGAGAGAGAGAGAGGACGGAAATCGGTCGGACGAGTGATCATTTCTGATCTTTCAAACTTGTTGCTATGACAGAGTCAATCCAAACATGGCTATATCAAAGTAACGCCGGGTCCCTAGTCTCTGTCAAACAAATAAAAAAAAAATGATGATAATATTCCCTCTTCCCTCTCCCTTTCTTTTCTCTCTCTCTCTCTCTTTCTCTCTCTCTCCCTCTCTCTCTGTCTCTCTCTCTGTCTCTCTCTCTCTNCTCTCTCTCTCTCTCTCTCTCTCTCTCTCTCTCTCTCTCTCTCTCTCTCTCTCTCTCTCTCAGTTCTGCTCTTTTCGGAAAACAAAACACCTGTATTATTTCCTTTTCTTCCAACATTTTATTATTTGAATGTGATATGTGGTCTTAATATTGTTTTGACTGTAATAAAAGGGGCACACCATTTTTTCCGGCCACAGTCTCCATGGGCGATAAATCCGCTCCTGACTGCAATGTTGCAAATCAAACGAAATTGTTCAGACTTCTGTGTTACGCAAGAGAAATTATTCAGACTTCTGTGTTACGCAAGAGAAATTGTTCAGACTTCTGAGTTGCACTGAATCAGGATTTGTTACAGCCAAATTTTACAGGCATGACATTAATTTGCTTCGAAAAAGACCTAAGTCACTTTTTATACTTCTGGGAGAAACCTTCATTTCAAAACAAAATAGAATCAGCCTATATCTATTATACTCTAATTTAATTTTCTCGGGAAAATATTGGTCCACATTCATTCTAAGTCCGACTTAGACCAATTTCGAGACACAATGATGATATTTATTCTGAAATACACAACGACCTACATGAATGTATTCAAGTTACAGAAACTTAAATCTAATTTGCCTCTTTGAGCCAATAAATTGTTTTCTCTACGACCACTTACGAGGAATTCCACAATCTCTAAGTCCTCTTTAATAGTTTGCAGCATTCCAAGAGCTAATTAAAAATGACTTTTAAAATTATTGGTCTTTTATTTCGTTTTCGAGTTACGAACCAGTACATCGAAAGGCATAAACAGGCTAACTAGTTTCCTTAACGACAAGAGCTCTTCACAAAGGCCATAGCGAAACCGAAGTGAATGACCCAGACATCATGTTTAGTTCACAAAATCAAGCAAGAATGCAAATTAATTCTCAGGCAGGTTCACAAATCTAGGGCCCATCCGCATAATCTGTCCAAAGAACACATTTTTTTACATTCTTTCAAAAGCATAATCATATCATCAAACCCTATTTTCATCCAATTAGGAATCTGTAACCTGAAACCACAAAGTGGTAATAAGAAGTTCATATGGTGGAGCGTTTATATTGGATTCAGCTTTGCCTGAGCTCAGACTACATGAAAGACAGGCGATCTAAATCATGGCAGCCTTGAAAATTAATCTTTGCGTCATTCCTTAAACACGGAATCATCTTAAGCGCTAACCCAGGGCTCCTAACTCATCCCATTGGATTGCCATCACTCGCTGAGGAAACAAATGAGCTTATGAATGCCAGAAGATGAAAGGGGACGAGATTTAAACGTAAAGAGCGAGGTTGAAAAGGAAGGGAAGGGACGCTCGAAGCTCTTCAGTGTCAGTGATTGCAGATAGAGATGAATGGCGAAAATAAAATGTATCAGTACTAGAAAAGCAACACAACAAAAGCATAATAAAAAGGAAAGGGTCAAAGATCAATTAATAATTGCTCTTTATCCAAATCCCCTTCCACTCAGACTCCCTACAGCCCTACCCCTTCTCCCCAACTACCTCCACCCCTTTTCCCTCCACCCCTACCCCTCCACCTCTACCTCCCCCATCCCTGATCCCTCCATCCCTACTCTCCTTAACCCTGCCCCTCACTCCTATCCCCTAAACCTTCCATCCCTTTCCCCTCTACCCTTGTTCTTCCAACCCCAACCTCTCCACCCCAACCCCCCATCCCTATCCTTCCACTCCGACCCCTTCCATCCCACCCCCACCCCCTATCCTCACCCTCATCACGTCTACCCGTTCCACCCATACTCCCTCCACCTCAACCCCTCCACTCCTACCCCACCATCCCAACTCCTCTACTCTTCCCTCCTCCTCACCCCACCCGATCATTTAGTCAAGTCATTTCTGCATAGCTGATCCTTTCCTTTGTTGCCCTTATTTCCTTTAAGATAAGGAAAACTACATGTTTTCATCTCTTCTATTCTCCTTAAAGCCTTCCATAGTTGCCAAAGATTTACCCTCATTTTGTTCACCCACCTCTCTCTCTCTCTTTCTCTCTCTCTTTCTCTCTCTCTCTCTCTCTCTCTCTCTCTCTCTCTCTCTCTCTCTCTCTCTCTGCCCTACTACGGCATATTATAAAAAGATCCATAAAGGTCTTGCCCGAAAAGCCCGAAGGAAGAATTCCCATAAAACATAAATCTAGCAAATGAATTTCTGTTCGCCTTGATGCGTTTCCTGGCTTTTACAGAATAAGCAAGATTGCAGATGATTTCTAAAATGGGGCATTGAGATTTAAAAAACAAAAACTCCTGGCTTTTGTGAGTTTGCTCCAATATTGAATCTTATGCCACGCAAACTCTTGCCCCACCCATTTTCTTACTTTTCATTTTTCCCTCATCTTTCTCCCCAGATAACTAGTGACCTTGACAAGCCGTTTGGAAGAGAATCAAGACACTCCTTGCAAGAGTCATGCCCACACCAATAATAGTGGACGTGACATCTTTTCAGCGGAGATCATCACATGAGGTGGTATATTATATGAAGGCGTGCTCCACGTGTGCCAAGGCACATTAAGATGATAAATATAGACATATCCGATGCCCCTAGTCCAGCTTAACAACAGAACATGCCGTCCCCCCATTCATACAATCCCAGCCAACTCTGCCAGTTCATGAAGAAAGTGACCTTAGTTCCGTCACAGAGGCAAACTGCGGATAGGCAAATCAAGTTTTCCTCCCAGCTAACAAGTTGTGACAACAGGTGAGGCACGTGCTGAAGTTTGCTCACGGACTACCCGTCCCAATTGTGTTGGCGTCCCTGGAGACTCGAGCCTGGAGACCGGCCCAGCTCCTCACGTTTCGGGGAAGTCTTAGTGTAATGGGGTCTCTCTCCCTTTTTCCCGAATGCCCTTATGAAAGCGTGGGCCACTGGTAATTTTGTCAGAGGCATGACATTTAATGCTCATGTTGTGACAAAGATTTCCCTCTCATGCCGGTTTTATCAAAACCTCTTATTAAAAAATCAGTAGGCTTGAAAAACTATTATGAGTCTTCTTTAAGTTCCACACCTTATGCTGGATAAAAATATAATGTGTACCAGAATCAATAGTATGACAGTACAGAACGAGAGACCGAAGGACACATTTTGCGAAAAGGGACCTAGATTTGAAAATCTAACCGCAAACCAGCCTGCAGGTTTTCTTGACTTTATAAAATAAATCTGAAGTTTGAGGTAAAAATTTTGGTGTGGATGTGGCCTTCTGGTTACAGACTTCTGATTGGCTGAAAATAACATGCCGTTACATGCGTTAGGAAGACAGTAAAAAATCTGTCCAAAGGAGAATGGGCCCTAGATTTGTGAACCTACCTGCGAATTATTTTACATTCTCTCCTGATTTTGTAAATTAAACCTGAAGTTTGGGTCATTCGCTTCGGTTTCGGTGTGGCCTTCTGTGCGGAGCACTTGTCGTTAAGGAAACTGGTTAGCTTGTTTACACCGTTCGATGTATCGGTTCGCAGCTCGAAAACGAACGGCAAGATCTATATTTTGAACATCATTTTTAATAAGCTCATTGAAGTCTGCAAATAATTAAAGAAGACCTAGAGATTGTGGAATTTCTTGCAAGTGACAGTAGAGAAAACAGTTTATTGGCTCAAAGAGGGAAATTGGATTAGGCTTCTGTAACCTTCTGTGCGGAACATTGGTCGTTAGGAAAATTAATTAGATTGGTTACCAATTTCAATAGATTTGCTCTAAGCTCGAAAAGAAATAAAATACCTCTATATTATTTTACATACCTTTTTCTTTTAAATAATATCATACTGCAAACTATTACAGAATATAATAATAGTGGCTGTGGAACGTCTTATCAATGACCAAAGAGAAAATATCTTTTGGCTCAAATGGGCAGATTAAATTAGGCTTCCAGAACTTATAGTATTGCACAGCATTGCCGTCGTATTTCCTTACGATCTCATTTACCTGGTTCACTGTTTATGCAAAAAGAGGCATCCTGTGATCCCTGTGGTTATATACCGCCTGACCAAACCAGTTTGCTTAATGCAAAGTCCAATACATTCAAAAGTAAAAAAGAACTGGCGTAACAATTTATGCCCATCATGAAATAGATATAAGTGGTAAACATTGCAAGCTTCACTGCTCCTGGTGCTATATTTTTTTTAAAGTGAAAAAGAAATACGCGTGTCCAAAGATGACCTGCTTGTGCCAGTGTGTTAGACAATGTTTGTTCTCAGACTTTTGTTTTTAATTTTTCAGTATGATGTAACCGTAATACCTAGATAATTTGCAGATTCTGGCAGGCAATATCAGATAACATCAGTCTGATAATCTGTGCCAAATCTCAGTTTCATAAAATTTGAATTATTGATGTTATTGAGCTTTGAAATTTAGAAAACTTTTCTCTTTTTTTGGCCATTCAAAACCGAAATATTGTAGCTTCGTTAGCACTTGCTTTCTCTTTGACTAGTTTTTAAAAAATATCGCGGTACTTGGGTATAATTATTACATACGATCGTATACCAGAAATAAACTCAGACACAAAGATAACCATCAGTTTCTTCAGAATTGTAAGCCAGTTCTGATGACATTTTAGGAGTGTATGAATGAGTTAAAAAGAAACAAAACTCCAGACATTTTATGCAGGATTTTGCCTCTTTAGTATGGCAAACTGGTTATATATGATTGCATGTTCTCTCCAAATGTCACTTTTATGAACTCACATGACGCTACAGGTCAAAGCGGACAATATCAATATTGTAAACTTGGTACACTCTTCTGTCCCAGCCAGTCAAGAGCATCCACGTCTGGAACTGAAGAGGTGAAAGATCGAGAGAGATTTCACTTTCCGCTTAACCGACAGTGTCTGGACTCACCCCAGCGTCAAGTCAAACATCTCTCAATCACCAACATGTCTAGTGAAACTTTGTAAAGTGTTCTTGACATTGTAGTGAAAACAATGTTGGCCCTATGCGTTTAAGAGCACGCGCATGTCCATACGTGAAAGGAACCTCATTTTCAGTAAAAGTGCAAAAGATCTACGGCATTCTTGAACGTCTGCAGACACTTGGACTCCTCAGACATGAAGTTATCGAGTTGAAGTTTTGGGTGTAGACGGCTTGGCTTAAACATCTTTCAGAATTGAGAGACATGAAAAAAGACCTTTTTTTTTCTTCTGTGAGGGTTCTTTTTTTTCCAGATTGGAAAATTATTGCTCAGCGTTTGATAGACCTATAATATATTTCTTAATAAAAAGACATCTTAACTTGCAGCTTGTCTGTCATACTGTCATTCAGATTGTAATAGATATTAGTGGTGGGCCGACATTTGAATTCTTAAGTATCGGGATAGAGTTCTAGGTGTCGGAGGTATCTGTTTTATTTCGATTAGTGCCGGCTAGGAATTCCGATATTTTAGGTATTTTTCGATGCGTTTGATACTTTCGATATTTCGATATTTCCGATACTTTCGATTCTCAGAAGCACTTTCTCTACTTCAAATATTTTCAATACATCGATACTTTCGATATCGTTAGGTACCATTCAGATAAGCTGTAGGGAGATAGGTAGTCTGGCTAGTTTGAGGATCGCAATAGCGCCAGATACTGTCGAAACTTCTGATACTTTAGACACCTTTCAATGCTTTCCGTACCCTTTGATACTGTAATACCCTGCATTGAGGAGATCGGTGGCTAGTTTGGGACAGAAGATCGGAATAGGACCGACGTTAAATTTGTTCATTTCGATACCTGTCAGTACGGTTAGACTTTGCAATGAGAAAACCGGGGAGCTAGTTTGAGCTTGAGGATCGGAAGAGGATTGAAACGTTTAATAGTTCAGGTATATTCGAAATTTTCGATACTTTCCACGCTTTCCATACTTCAGATATTTCCAATCTTTCCCATATTTTTGATACTTCAGACACTGAATCGAAAATATTAAGTATGACAAGTATCGATACTCAGAAATGATACTGCCCACCACTAGTGAACTTAAATCTTCAACGTTTAAGCCAACAGTCTTTCGTCCCTACTTCTCTATCGATGAAATCTTCCAGATTTTAATGGAATGCAGTGTGCTTAAACTACACGCTATTTTAAAAGCACGTTTTAATTAGATTTTGGAGATAGAGATCTAAGAATTTTTTTTTATAAAAGAAGTGAGCAGATGAAGGGATGATGCTTCTGCACACTCGACCAACGCCCTCCTTTCAACAGAAATAGACTTCGGACTTAAGATTTTTATTATGCTTTGTTGACACATTTGAAATGCCATACTGCTATTGCCGTATGCTCATAATACAGTAATGTTGCTCTAATTGGTCCGCTCTTAGGATAGCCGTAGTCTCAATAAATCTACTGTAAGGCATAAGGCAGAGATTGTAGGAAGCCTCAACTGCTCATCACCCATCCACGGCAACATACATAACTTATTTCGCACTTTTCACGATCTCTTCATTTCCTCTTGCCTACTTTTTTTTTTTATTTCTTCACTCTACCTGCCTAACTCTCTTTCTCCGTATTTGAATAACTGGATGTGAAAAAATGTATATTGTGCAGGTGACCTCCCCCCCCCCACCAAAAAAAAGGCTATTTTTGCCATTAAATCTAAATAAAGAACAGAAAGTTCAAATGTTAAAGAAGAAACAGATTCCTGAAATTTTCGTTGAATTTCATGACGTCTGCATAATATGGCATGCATAAAAAAAAGACAACAGCATCTCAGATAATTATATCTTTATGATTTAAGTGCTAAACCGACGTTGACTACCGTTACGTAGCATTTCTACTGGCTTGTGATGACCTTCATTTTCTAAAGCATCACTGTTCATTCATCCTTCATTAATTTTAGAGTACCCTAAACTTTGAAGTTGATGACTTAAACTCATATTCTATTGACTCAACATATTCGTTCATGAAGGCCAGTTCGAAGGAACGTGCATTTTACAGAATACTACATTATAGCGTTGAACTCTATCATAAAATACGTTTCATATAATATAATTTACTGCTGCAAAGTTTGAAGTTATCTATTGAGTATTGTCAAAGATATTGAAATAATTATGATCCTCTATTTATTTCCCATGAGACACACGTTACAAGTACCATGTCCCCCTGCTCAATATTCTTAAAAGATCTCTAGACTTTTATATCATAACGTACCGAAAGTGTCTTCCCCAACGCAGCTCCAGAAAGACAGAGACTTGTCTGCAACCATACGGAACTATAGACAGTTTCGCAGTCGTGAGGTATCAAAACAGAGCCCAGTGGCATAAATTATGTGGGAGGATTCAGTTACCGAATGTATACATCTCCACTGCTGTGCTTGTCTTCGCCGTTCATTAGCCCCGGCTCATTTGCTCAAGCAATCTTTTTCTGCCTTGACTCCTCTTAGTAGACATAGGTCAACGACATGACTTGTAGATGTGTGCCAGCTTCAGTAATTTATTTGATTACTTCTCGTTGTGGCATTTGAGGCCTTTCAGGTCTTTGACACCTATTGTTTTTTCTTCTTTTGGCCCTATTAACATTTTGCGTTATTCTAAATATACCACTGTGATTTGGGGAAATTTCTTCCATGGAGGTTAAAGTACTTCTTTTGCCCGATCTTTTAACGGGAAGAAAAAGGGGGGTCAACGCCCAAAATTTTTCACAAATGTCTTTTGAAAAAGATCACCTCAAATTCTGATTTGGTCCCCAAATTTTCATTTGGCTGGTTTTGACCGCGTGCGAATACATAGGTCTACACATTTTATTTTTTTATCTAGAAGGCTCAAATTGTACCTGAAACTTTAAAATTGGATGCTTTATTTAGATCACAGGTCATTTTACACATTTCTACACCCTAACACTGGCTGGCAGGGCCCCAAAAAAGGGGGATTTTATATATTAGCGGATTAATTGGGTTGTACACTATGAGTGATTTGCCCTTCTAATAGGTGTCACAAACCTTCATTGTGTGCAGGTCAAAGACTGAATGCGCAGGCCGTTCAGCTGTCTCATTTGTACTACTCATTATCCTTAACTTCAAAGTTAGCAGTATATTGATAACTGCGGAGAGAAATATTTCAGTCTGAAAGAAACTTTCACTGAGTATGAGATTTTGAATCCTGGATTTACACTACTAGCTAGTTCTATCTCGTATGTAGGTATGCAAAAATTAAAACTTTAGTTTAAACGGTAAGAAATAGGCTATTTCAAACAGATATTGGCCAGAGAATGACTTCAGAATAAAGCTATGGAGCTCCGGGGCAGATCTGCATAAAAATGACCGACTTTCTGAAGTATATCAGCACCATCACAATAGTGAGAATTGTCCAGGAACGCAAGAGAAGAGTGACCTTTTTTCAATTACTCGTGGGAGTCTCGCTTTGACGACTGAGGTCTCATAATAGCAGCATCGAACCAGAAAGGACCTTTTGAAAGTACTGAGTCGATATCTGTTTTTTTTTTTTTATATATATAGTGTTGTTCAGCGTAATACTCTACTTATCGTCAATTTCATTTATATTTCGATTTAGATCCATTCCATATCAGTCGTTACGTTTGATAATTTTGATACCCAGGAAACCTTTGGCAGCCTACGGCAGACATGCTGTTGCTGTGTACATCAAAGGTGTGGAAACGATACTGAAAGTGAAACTCGAATACTCGGACTTTTATATCCGCATCAAAACTGCTTGGTATCGATCGTATAGATACTCAGAAATTAAATTCGCTGCAACAGCCCTTTGAAAGGAAACTACGCAGTGTGTTATGCTAAATTTTTAATGACCACTTTCAGGGGTGTCAATGGCGCCTGCCACTTCGCAATAAGGTGTCGCCTCCGGAATCGAATTCCTACCGACAGGGAAATAGACACAACCTGAATTATTCTTTCAAAGACTTCATCAGGAATTCAAAGTGGCAACATCGGATGCGCCAAGAGTTGTAAGAAAGGCCTGGTCTACTTAAAAAGTGATCATTGTTTTCAGACTGTTTCCACGTGAACATCGAATAAGATACTAAGAGTGGAGAAGACATATAAAACATCGTATACTTTGGTGTTTCTTTACAGCGAGAGGCAACATTTTGTTAGAATTGCGAAAAGCTGTACCACAGAGATGCTGTTACGGCTATTTTATTGCAGACTCTCTAAGTTTATTATACTTCAACGTCTTGTGGTCTAATATGCTGTACATTACGGTTATCTCCGCTTAATCCCAACTCCTCTGGAGCATGGAAAGATTTGCGATTAATTTGAGTTTTGATTAGTCATGTTTTTTTTTTTTAATAGAAATGTAGCAGTTTGTTATATGGAAAGTGGTGCGATTAAGAAAAAATTGCGATTATTCGAATTCCTATTTAGTGGAGTCTTCTGTATCCAATACACCTTTCATACACCGGCTTCTTTCTCATATTTTTCAATGCAATTTACCGTGTTCTATGCACAGGGACTTCTATGTGCATACTCTTCGGTTACCTAAAACACGGTATAAAATACAATGAACCCCAATAATGAGCACCTAAGTGATACTTTGCCTAATTACATTGTTAGATATGAATGAACCTTGATAATAGGTACACCTCAATGATAAGAACAGTGTTGTGTTTTTTTTTTCATGCACATAGACATTACTTTCGAGGTTTGTAATATGAAACGGCCACGAATAGCCTTATCAAAACGATCCAGCTTCACAATGTTGCTTCGATTTATATTACGCTTATTCAACTTCTTTTCGGTCTCCATCTTCCCCTCAGATGGGCAGCATATTTTTTAGGTATCGATACATTTAATATTAGGGTTTTAGAATCAATATCAAAACCATCGCATGTTTCTAAAGTTTTTGCAGTATCAGAGATATCAAAGTATCGAAAAATATTTTAAAATATCGAAGTGTCTGTCAGATACTAAGTATCAAAATCGCAACAGAGTTGATAGTATTTTTTTTGGTACTTAAAGGCGACGGGCTGAATATCGACGTACTAAAAAATTAAGATATCGCTTTACCACTATCTTTCTCTCCCTGGCCTCTTCTCTTGCCATCTTCCCCGTTCCAGCCGTTATCCTGGTGTAATTTTATTGAAAGCACAGCTGAGATTCAAAAAGTTTGTGTTGTTCTTAGCCTTGGTATTTACCCTCACTTACATCAAGGTGGCAGTGCTGAAAGACTCTCTGCTGCCTGGTGTGTTTGTACAGTAAACGATATTCGAAGAATGTATTGGTCTGATAGGTCTTAAGATGGCACGGAGATAAACATTTAAACAGACATACAACGGCACTCCGACCGACAGCCAAAGACACTTAAGCGACAAGGAATCTTTGGGAAATGGTGTCTAGATAGAGTACAGTTGGAAGGAGACGGAGAACAACAGGAATTGAGACTTACAGATGAGATGAGAAAGATGGTAAATGAAAGGATGTTAGATATATTAGAAAGCTATCAGAGGTTAGAGTCGAAACAGAGGAATAGGTTTAAAAGAGTTGAAAAGCTGACTTTAGCACTTTGGTAAAATGTTCAACAATGTCATGCATCTCATTCATAATACCAATGAACATGAAAGAATATATATCATGTTTAAATAAAAGTATTTTGTTGGTTATAAGATCAAGGTGCTCATTGACATAATATAAAACCCCAATGATATTTTCCGGCCAAAAATACAATGGCAAAGAAAAACGCTGCATCTTTCTTTGTTCTCCTACAAAATTGTTTCCTTCGTATTCTCTCAGAAGTGCGAAAAATGAAATAAGCCATTTCCGTTGCAGTTTGACGCTATTCGTTTTGATTGGCTGAAGCATGTCTCTCACTTCCGGGTTCAGCCATGAGTTCATGAACTATCAATGTACTTTCCAGATACGCTGGTGTCAAAGAAAGTGGGACAGTTAGTTGGGGTAATCAGAAACTTTCCCTTGCTTCCGAGCGCTGGAAGCTATGGTAGATGATCTAGGGAAAATACGAGGTGAAACGCTCACTCAGGGTTTTAGCCTCTGTAGGTCTTTAACACCTATTGTTTTTCCTTCTTTTGGCCCTATTAACATTTTGTGTTATTCTATATATACCACTGTAATTTGGGAAAATTTCTTCTATGGAAGTTAAAGTACTTCTTTTGCCCGATCTTTTTTAACGGGCAGAAGGGGGGGGGGGGGGNGGGGGGGGGGGGGGGTCAACGCCCAAAAATTTTCACAAATGTCTTTCGACAAAGATCACCTCGAATTTTGATTTGGTCCTCAATTTTTCATTTGGCTGGTTTTGACGGCGTGCGAATACAAAGGTCTACACATTTTATTTTATTATCTAGAAACTTTAAAATTGGATGCTTTATTTGGATCACAGGTCATTTTACACATTTCTACCCTCTGACATTGGCTGGCAGGGCCCCCCCCCCAAAAGGGGGATTTTATATATTAGCGGATTAATTGGGTTGTACACAGTGAGTGATTTGCCCCTCTAATAGGTGTCACAAACCTATAAGGGCATTCAGTACAGTTTGAGAGTGGCAATCGATGAGTAGGAGGGCAGGGACAGAAAGAGGAGAAAAGGGTAGAGCTGAGAACGCTAATTAGGACAACTCACAGTCCTCAAGTTGCAAGTTCCATGAGTCGTTTTCATACTTAAAAATATGGTCACGTTTGGTCATCACATAACAGGCCGTTCTTAATTAACCAACCCCAGTGAAGGTTATTCCGGTTTAAGCAAACTAGTGGTGTAATTGCGCAATCATATCTCGTTTCCAAATATAAAAGCTGCGTTAACCAGCAAATCCATATGCATGAGACCATAAATTTGTCATCTTACGACAAAAAGGCACACATGCAATATAAATTACAGTGCCTTTGTAGTTTTTTGTCATAAGACGGCAGATATCAGGCAGTCATATTTTCTCTCATTATAGAAAAATAAAAAGCAGAGGTTATGATAGCTGGTGTTGTGACTTTGCGATGTCCGGGTGACACTGCATGCATAGTAACTGACTGAGAATGATCTGTAGGCGAGCGTTTGTTCATTCGTTTGTAGCTTCATTGATTCATTTCCTCTTAATTAACCAAGATAGCGATGAAAGATTGACTTTATTTTCACTCTGCTGCCAAAATAAGTCAGACAGACCATTTTGTTTCCCTAGGGGTAACTTATTGTCCAGGAGAACAAGGCCCAAGTTAACGTGTTAAAGAAATGGCAAAGACAGGTTGACTCTTTTTTGCTTTGCCATGAAAACATTTCCATCGCAATCTCATAGACCATTTTCGTAGCTGAGTGCCGTTATTTGAAAGAGCTAGTGTAAGAGGTGAACAGGACGAGGAATGAGAAAGAAGAGACGGAGAAGGGAATTAAGCCGTCCTTACTGGAATCCGAACATTGGCAAGGTTTCCTGATTTCCCTCTCTCAATTGGCCACCACTGAGTCCCTCCTGACTGACCGACTGACCGGCGTGAGCTTTGGGCGCGACCTGAGCTTCTGTGTGGCTGGCAGTGGTGTCTGAGCTGTCTGAAAAAAAAAAAGGCTTACGGAGTATGAGANGGGGGGGGGGGGGGGGGGAGGGGGAAGGCGATGATTAAGTTTTGCTTGCATGACTAGTAAGTGAAACCTGGAAAAAAAATAATGTTAGATAACAAATGAATGAGTGTGAATCAAATGAACTGTAATGTGGTTTGCAACAAAAGCCTTTATTGCAACCCTAAAACCTGGGACGATAATAGTGAGGTTAGCCGCAACACACACCTACATCGATATATTAATAGACAATGGACCACTCTCAGTTATTATGCATGCACACTCATAAGGGCATCGCAAGCCACAACTCCAGCAATCATCATTTCCTCTTTCCACTTTTCCGTTGTGAGTGAAACATGATTGGCTGATGTGGTCTGTTACATTGGAGTTTGTCGGCTGATATTTCTTTTACTTTCGGTAGCGAAATCTAATGCTGCTCCTTATTGTTTAAATATTGTTTTCATAGGATTTGTCAACTCTCTTGCATTCATATTAATATCTACTGACATCAGACTATCATTGTCGCCAGTTTAAATTCTGCCACTTGGGTCTCTGGAGTACCCTTTAAAAAAAAAATGTTTGTACTTCTGTGTACAATTGGTTCAAAATTATTTTTCCTGTTTCCTGTTTTTCTTCACTATTTCGCTTAAACCGGAGGTCAGCTTCATTGGAGTGGACTATTTAAGAATGGTCTGTGGCTATAGATGCGTCATAGCTGACGTAGGTGTGGACAGGCAAAGACTAGACTTGTGCTGACTAAGAAGGAAGGGCAGAGTGGTAAAGCTTGATTACTTCTGGAAATGGCACTGGTATCCAAACTATCAGCTGCCACCAGATTAATACAACAGCCCTTCATTTGTCCTAATTTCATTCGGGGATGGATTTAGGCATTATGGGTAGGAATGTACAAACCCCTCCTCGCCCCCTTTTGCACTTGTGGGATGAGGGGGGAGCGTTTATAGGGAGAAAGGGGGCTTCACTTGTTGGGACAGTGTGCTTGTAGAAGCTTTGCGCTTGTAGGGATTCCCGCGCCGTGGGGCGGGGATNGGGGGGGGGGGGGGGGGGGGGGAAATTATAGAGAGAAAAAGAGGAGAGGAAAGAGACAGACGGAGAGAAGAGTGCCACATGACCGGATTAATGTTCATTTTCTTGTGAGTATATAAACATCTACTACGTCTTCACGATTTTTTGCCATTTTCAGTGTTTGTAAGTGTTATGTTATATGTTCTGGACTACGATGAAAGAGGGGGGGGGGGCGCACTACTCCCATGCCCAAGACCCAGAGGGCTCCAACTCTGCTCCTACGCTCGACATATCTTTACTATTAGGAGCATCTCTACATTGATCATTTTGAAGTGTTTTGAAACCATGGTATGGATGGATGGATGGATGGATGGATGGATGGATGGATGGATGGAATGGATGGATGGATGGATGGATGGATGGATGGATGGATGGATGGATGGATGATAAATGAATGAATGAATCAGTATCCAAAGGGTATCAACCTTCGAATAACCCAATAACTTCACCGTGATAAGCCAAAGCCAGGAATTACTTTCACCCGCAAAACAAGATGCCATGGGGATCCTTACTCGCGTCAGTGCTGGTCGCCCCGGGACTGCCAAATAGAGATGATTTCCAGTTAATATTGTTACGTGGGCGTAAAGCAGGTCTAGAGGCAATGAAGGGTCTCAGCAATAGTGCCAGATAAGTCTTTGTTCGTATGAGGTTTGAAATTAGCATAGAATCGGAATCTGCCGGCAGGTTTTCGATGGATGACGCATCAACACTGTAGTAGAACTGGAGGGGTTATAGATGCTGGAGAGGTGGNGGGGGGGGGGGGGGGGGGGGGGGGGCAGAGTGGGAAAGTGGAGAAAAGAATGGCGAAAGTAGGAGCTGGGTGAGTGAGAAGTGTGGAACGGAGAGGAAGGAGTGTGAACGAGAGAAAAGGTAGAAGAAGTGCATGAGACGCGTGCGTTCATGTGTGATAGGAATATATCAAGTCTTCCTTCCAAGCACGAAGATATCTTTGCCGTAAGGACAACAGTATCATGTCAGCCCGACCTTTTCTTGTTTTTCTGAAGTTTCTTAGTGCACTCTGAATCGCAGAGTCTGTGTGTACCTGTGTGTGTGTGTGTGTGTGTGTGTGTGTGTGTGTGTGTGTGTGTGTACCAACCTTAAAAACAACATGCTGTTAGGAAGATCAAAATGCTATGAATACTCTTAAAGCAAAGGACATCAAAGCATATTCTAGAATCTTACCTAGGTTCCTGAAAGTGGGCTATAAGATTCGAACGTTAGCATAGTGGGTTCTTAAGGTTACAATAACTGCTGAGAAAGAAGACGGAGCAGGAGACTCAACAGAATGGTCAGAACGTACAAGTAGCATATTGGTTACTCTCGCGCATTAATTTTGAGATCACTTCGGTTGGAATTACAAGAAAGGGTTATTTATTTATCACATCCTTTTTCTCTCCCTCTCAGGGGCTCAGTAACCTTAGCTGTGGCTTCTTCTAATGCATTTGTCACATCCCTGGCCAGTTCAGGTTAAATTAAACAGCACTATTTCGGGTCAGAGGTTTGAAAAGATAGGGCTACCAATGAGCTAACCCCATGTTCTCTTCAATTTTCAAAATAGCCTGAGGCCTCAAGTGGCTTCTCATGGGGGTCTGATCAAACGAGGAGACACCACAAAAGACTTTACTTGTCATGGGCTATTAAAAGTAATGTATTTTTTTTTAGATCAGCTGCTTATCTTCATTACTGGTGAGTTAGCAACAGCCAAGAAACGCTTCCTCCCATGCACGTCGTGGGAGTTAATTTCTCCACTGATTTCATCATGTGTAAGTCAGAAGCCAACCATCACTGGTCCTTTTTTTTAAAAAAAAAATGTGGGGTGCGATGTTCCTGATGGTCTCCGAAATATTATAGAAAATGGATTTTCCCATATCCAAATGACCTGTTTCATTTTTTAAATTGAAGTTTATGCTCATTGTGGTGTATGTAACCAAATTGATGTTTTTGAGGCCAAATTCCTCAGATATGGCGGGTTTCTGGCGTAGCTTTTTTTTTTTTCTGTTTTCATCTTAACCGATATGTTTACACACAATGACGTGTTGAGCACAATATTTATTAAGAGAGGAGCGGTGTTAATGATGTAGATGAAGTTTAGTCGTTTCCTTCGCACGATAACGCCGCAAATTTGGGGGTGCTTTGACTAGTATTATAAAAAAGAATAAGCTTTTCTTTGGATGCAGCCGTGTGAGTTTATTTCTCCACCGATTTTGCTCAAATTTGCTGTGTGAGTCACATTTTTTGTGCAGATGGTCCTTTTTTGGTCAGTGATAGTTCATCTTCTGCTTCCGACTTTATACAAAATAGATTTTCCCGCATCCACGTGATCGGTTTAATTGTTTAACTCTGACATCTATATGCGCATGACCTCACTTCTCTTTGCGTAACCTGTTGTGATGTCTGCAGCCAACTTAACATCTTGAGGCCAACTTCCTCGAATATGGCGGGTTTTTAAGGACGCTGGCGCCAATAAATGTCATTTGGCGTGTTACATATTTTCTCAGTTTAACCGATATCTTTACATACAAGGACGTATTTGAGCATAATAAATAATAAAAGAGAAGCAGTGTAAATGCTGCAGTAGCAGTTTGGTCGTTTGCTTCACACAATAACCCCGCAAATTTGCGGGTACTTTGACTAGTATAGCAAAACGGTTTGGGCGTGTGTAATCTATACAAGTTATACTAGCTGAAGCGAGACATTACGGTATGATGTAAATGTAATATGTAGGTGGACAGTCGTCGATAGATCTACAAATCTTGCACTGTTTAAAGCTACCATAGGCTCCTGAGTGATATAAAGATTACAAACTCGCCAGTAACAGAATATCCTTGGGACTGAAAGGACTCCATCCCCAGATCTACGATCTAATTGGGCCCATTGACATATGAAATTATGAAGAGAAGAGAAGAGCGAGGAAGGGAGATAACAAGAAAGAAAGAAAGAAAGAAGAAAGGACACCGGCTGATGGTAAGTGCGAATAGTGGACGCCGAGTTAAATAACGAAAAGGAGACCCGATCTCTATAAAATGGCGATGAGAAAAGAGCAGGTTAAATTAGACTGCTACATCTTGCCGACAAATATGATAGGATCATAACAGCGATCGATAAAGAAAGACAGTGTTAGCTCAAAGAATAAATAGAGGTTACACAAAACACCGGCATAAAATAAGATGCAATGTAAAGTTATCTAGACTGGCTGACCTCTTACATTCAGTACAGAGTCGAATACAGTGTCCACTAAGCTACCCACCCACCGCAGTGTCCTGCCTATCACGCCAAGGTTGAAGCTTTTATCTGGAGATATTAAATGCATTAGTTCTAGCAAACGTTCGGGGGATAAGAAGAGATATGAAAAGAAATGCTTTCAATCAGAAGCTGGTCTTGGAATCTCAAAGAAATCTGCAGACAGTCTCATTTTCTCCCATGTTATCCTTCCGGCGGTGTCTGGGTGCAGAATACATCAAGCGTGTGAGCTTTGAGGTCGTTTTAACAATGCTCACAGTAATCTATCATACCTCTGAGTGACTGGATGAATATTTGCATGGCGCCAGGCGTCAATGCAGAACAAGATTAGGCTGTGAGACTTCAAGCAGTTATCACAGTGTTGGGAAGTAAAAAAATACTACAGCGAACGCGCAGGACAGGTTTTGGTTACTGAAGTCTAGAGATATCGGCTAAATACATGCTGGAAATAAGTAGGTAAATTAAAAGCAGATATGCCCTTTGAAACTGAATACTATCACAGTTTCATTTATTGGTGTAAGTGACCTGTTTTTTCCACACCTCTGAACACGCACGCACGCGCGCGCGCGCACACACACACACACACACACACACACACACCACACACACACACACACACACACACACACACACACACACACACACACACACACAAGAAATCACAACATTGTACTCGTAAACTTTCATCTTTAACCACACTGAGCGAGAGGAAGTTCGTCTACCAGATACAATCTGGTAGTAGCAAAGCGGATCATTCAAACAACGACATCAGTACTCTAGAACCTCTTGAACTCCAATTCCAAAGAGGAATGAATAAAACTTGAAAGTGAAAAAAGATTTAGGACATTCATATTCCCCATAGGGAAATTATTTTACACTGCCATACGGCGTTATTTATATATCTCATTCAGAATAAAATATATAACTATATACATTAAACGTATGAATACATAATGTTATAAGATAATAGTAATAATGCGATTTATAAGTCTCTTATTCAGGTTAATATCCGCTCACGCGACTTCACATTATTACCACCCAGCAGGCCAGACAACTCAAGAACTTTCTTAACTCTCTTAAAGCATACAGTGCCGCTGCCATTTATAGGCGCTGATGACTAGCATGCTAACAACTTCTTTCACTATCTGTAACCAGATATTCATTTTAAATACGCTTGGACTTGAGAAAATGTGAATGAGATGCTTTACCAAGGCACTTATAACATGACCGTGGTCGGGAACAGAACCCACGACCTTTAGATCTTATGCCTAATCCCGTAACCTTTCGTCTACGCTGTTCCATATAAGTGCATAATATGGAGTTTGTGACCTGTCAGATTTCTCCAGTAACATAAAATTTGAACGCAGACAATTAGAAGCTGGAAACCAGGGCATTACAACAAAATTGATAGTTTTTCGAGTACACGAGGTTCAAGGTCAATAGACCTTATTTTTGTTATTTCATGACAGGTGGCCCTCCATCACCATATCTTGCTGACGCAGAAACTGCCTTCAGTACCCTTCTAGTGAAGGCCATTAGATTTTCCTGACGGAAAGTAATGATGCCATTTTCAGTCCTTCGCAGAAGTCCTGGTCCCTTCCACTACCCGGAACATAAATCCCTCTTCTTCACTAATATCCATCCTTGAGAGAGCTTAAATTAGCTTAGACCGTTGTATTATTGCCGTCAATTACGTGGCGAACCAGTGCGAATCGGGTTAAGCCAGGCAATGTCTTTTACATTATAAATTCATACTGCCTTTTAGAATAAAAGGATTTTGTAATTGCATCATGTTTAGGCACAGTGTTCGCATTTTTTGAATAAACTTCTCATGATGGTTTCAGTTCATACTAAGTATATGATGATCTGTGATTATAAAGTGACAGTGACATCTTACTGTCATTCTTTAGATGTCCGTGTATTCACACTTTATGTCGGTTGTTATGTTATTGGCTAGAAAAGACACTGAATGGCAGGATTTTACAGTCTCTTTATTTGTTACCAGTGGGCCATTTAACCCGCCCGCTAAGCATGACACACACAGAGATCCTGAACGTTTGCTACAGACAGTTTTTAGATTGCAGGAACCCAACTGGTAAAAAAAGTGGACCAGCAGAGTCAATAATACAGGAGTTATAAAATCTGTCCTCTGGATGGCATGTGTAGAAATACTCGCAAAACATGAAACCACATCGCAAAAGTGATGAAGTTTTGTCCTGAATTTGTTTTTAAAAAATGTATCGCAGGCAGTGTTTCCCAATGACTTTAGCGGAATTTATATGTGCTAGCTTGTAGTCTGCAAAAGGTCAAAATTTTAATCCCTTTTTATCTAAATTAAAATTGTGAAAAATCTAAATGAAAGACCTCCACTGTAAATAACATATAAAATTGAGCGCAGTGATTGCACCAGACCTTCGGACAAGCCTTGATCATCTCGGAACGTTCCTGTGCTTCGAAAAGCAACTTTTGTTAAAAGACTCAAAAAGGCTTTTACAATTTGACTCCTGCATCACGAGGGCTAAGCTCAAGAAGTGGCGTTACCGAATACTCATTTCCTCTTATAATGAAGTTGTGCTGTGTCCAGGCCGGTGAGCTCATGGTAATTTGATGACATCAGCGCATGAAAAACATAAACATTACGTAGCTAAGGGATTAAGTTCGTCACTTTGTATGATAAGATATGAATAACATCATCACATACATCATGTTGACGCTCATGTTGACGTAATGTCGTATATTATGAAGAAAATGAGGTTTGGAGAAAAACGTGACGGCAAGCAAAATTTTTTATTAACATGAAAAGGCCTTATCTGGTTCCTACTATAAAATTTATAGTCCTGAAATTTTCATATTGGGAAGTGACGCTTTCTCTCTCTCTCTCTCTCTCTCTCTCCCCCCACCCTCTTTTTCTTCCTCTCGCTTGCTCGTTCGCTCGCTCTTTTTAAACATCTTGAACAGAGACCAGGGTTTAAGAGTAAGTGCATTTAAAGGCAGCAAACTGCTGGGTGCGCACTGTCAAAAGTATATAATCAAGTTCCCAAAGGACTGTATTATACTGTGAAATTACCATATATTATGAGAATCTAGTTCTATCCCTTTAACGCTGTCTCAAACAGATATCGAATTTCTCCGCTATGTTTACCATTTGTTATCATCTGCGGTCTTGATGCCGGAAACAGAACGATGATAAAGTTTGTTGAAAGTACTGCAAATATTAGTATCAGCCATGTAGACCATGCAAGGCCCCTAGATTCTTATATAACACTGACGACCATTTCTTAACTTCTTTGACGTCATAGTCATCTTGGTTCAGTTTCTCACGGGCTTCACTTTACAGTTATCTACAGTATCTTCTGTGATCCTTCCTCAAAAAGAGATGAGTTAATAAAAATAGAAACAAGAAACTTCTGGTTTTGTACCAAGGCACACTATTTTTCTGTTGTTAGATTGTTATAGTGGTGATATGCTTTTCAGTTTTCCCGTAGTGATATGCTTTTCAGTTTTCCCTCCTCGCACAGCAGTGTTCACCTTTTGAATGATCAAACTTTAATATTGTCTTATTGCAATCGAAAAGCAGTTGTCCAAGCCAGCACTTTGACAGGATATCGCTACTTAGAATGCCCAATAAATAGGACCTTGATTAGCTGGATACCAACATTAAGTGGTGTGGCGCTGACACGGTGCACAAACCTGTAAACCCAGAAAACCAACAATGCAGTAATGTTGCCAGGTTGGCTTTGCTATTAAAAGTGCAATATTTGGCTACTTAACAAGTTCCTTGGCGACTTTCAAGTGGGAGCAGTTTGTTTACTCTACTTCTTCCTATATGACATCCCTCCATATTTAACATTTCTGTATACATGATGAGGTTTGGCAATATTTTGCATTTCTTAAACAGTTGACTACTTTATGGCTTATTTTGAGGATGTTTATGACCTTTTTTTTTTATTTTGTAATCTTGTTTGGCTCCTCCATAAGATCTGACCTGGCAACACAGGAAAGGAAATTCCACTGAGAGAAAATCATTTTTTTTTTAAAAACGGATAACAACAAGTCTCGTCTAATTTGCGTCTTCTTTAGTCTTGATCTATTAATGCTGTTCCATCCAGAAGCAAAGGTTTGTATATCTCAGTCACTTTGCGGCAACCCCAGCTCCATCTTTTTCCAGCTGCAAATTAAATTATATGATTACGCATCGTCGCTTGCTTGTCTCGTCCTTAAGACCTTTTACAAACGTATGAAAGGAAGATAAAGAAGCATGGAAAGCTTAAGGTGGTCCGTGCAATAGAATCTTTCCTTTTGGAGGCTCAGGCGGAAAAAAAAAAACACAACTCTTGTCCTGACGGGAAATGACGGAGATAACACCAAGCCGAGGGAGTTAGTTTTATTAAGTTACTAAATCAGTGTTTAAACAGCACAAGTAATTATATCACCAATTCACATAAAACCAGTAAACTGTCGTTTCTTGAAAATAGTGACGAGAGGGAAAGGACAGCTGGGTAAGAATTTGCCATTAATTAAAAAATGGTTGGAAATAATAATAATATTTCTGCTTTTGCTTTAATAACTAAAAGAAACAACTCCTTATGTCACATAGTATCTGTTTTGATAGATCCCATTTCTTATAACAGTCATTAATATAATTCTGCAGATCCTTGGGAACAGACTGATGATTTGCAACAAAATGCGCCCTTTTTTTGAAGAGTTAATAACATTCGTGGCACTTTTAGGTAGCAGTTTCCTCACCATTAATGGCCCTTCATATCAACAGGCGAGTTTCATTATTTGATTTTAATCTTTACCGTTTTCTGCTGATATAACAGTGAGAAAGGCCAATCTTTGTAACCGGACCCAGTAATTTCTACTTGGCATGGCCTCATGATGCCAGTGAGAAAAACGTGAAACCTCACTCGAGGGTTGTGATTTTTAATACGGCAGTGCACTGCACTTTTGTTGGTTCGGGAACCTCGACAAAATTTTGTAGGCAATATAATTATTAGTACACTCCAGCTTAGGTCTTAATGTAGGATTAGCGGCAGATCTAAGGGTAAGACTAAGAAAGGAAAAGCAAACATTGGACAGTCCTAATTTGTTTAGGAACTCTCTCATGTGTACTTTCTCTTTTCTAATCCCGCGTCTAACTCTAAACCAAGCTTTAGACAGGAGTGTCCTTCAATATTGCGTATGAAAGAATTCCAAGAGTCAGATGAAGTCTAGGCGGTGTCAGGCAGCCTAAGTATGCTTAAGTTAAAATTTGAGGTTGGACATTAATTAAGGGCAAGATCATGGAACTTTCCCAAGCTTTTATGATGTCGGTCGAAGCCCGGAAATCTGGCAAACTGCTTAAACAGCGGCGAGAAGCTGACATACCCCCGAAAGCACACACGCTAATTGGTGGAAGGGATATCGTGCCATGTGCATGAGTAATTATCTACTCGTATAACTGGTCTGTTCGTGAAGGATCTAGACTGTCACAGGCCCTTTCTAAGCTTCAAACATTTGGGCATGATATGTTTACCCAAATGAGAACAATTCAGAGCATGATAAAAAAGAAAAATGTATAAGATTATAGGTAATTTGACGTCTATCAGAGTGTCCGTGTCATGCCTAAACCTGTCCTGGCCTGTCCAGTCGATTAAAAAAAAAATATGAATGTAATGGAATATATAGCACCCTGACTCTTATTCAACACTGCTAATGTAGCGAGTGTGTTTGAATGTATGATTACGTTCATATAATTCTGATCTTTACACCAGAGGGCCATTTCATTAATGATTTATGCAAATGTTAAAATTTCACCACTGAAAAGTATGTGCTAGAATAAGGGACATGGGATAGAGTTCTATTATTAGTGGTGGGCCGATACTTGATTATTGAAGATCACACCACTCAGCCTTCGAGCTGTAAGTATTGAAAGTATCGATTCCATTTCAATTCTGTTACTTATAATCAAATATGCATTTCGACACTTTCGATACACTTCATACTTTTCGAAAATTCCAATATTTTCGATTTGTAGACACCACTAGGTTTTGTATAAGAAGACCGGTAGCTAATTAATTTCGGTACATTCAATGCTTTTAATACTTTTGATCTTTTTCGATACTTCTGATTTATGCGATTCTGTCAACTGAATTCAATCGAAACTCTTAGGAATCGAAAGTATCCATACTCGGAAAACAATACTTCTAACCACTTATTACAATGAGTATGCAGGTTTTTCCGACACAAGAGGCTAGAGGTCGAGAGGTCTCACTGTCTTTGTTTTAATGAGTGTGGCTTGCTTGCCCTTTGACCCAAGTGGCTATCGTGAAGGTGGTATTGGTGTTTGCCTAGCTCATTATCCTAACCAGGCCGCGCCTGTGCTGACCTATTCACATGTCATGTAGATTACACTCTATCGCTTACAGAAACCTAATCCGAAATGCCTCTTTGAGCTAATATCTTGTTTTCTCTATAGTCATTTACACGAAATTTCACAATCTGTAAGCTAAGTCTTCTCTAATAGTTTGCAGTATTCAATGAGCTTATTAAACATGCATGATGTTTAAAATATAGGTCATGTTGTTTTCCAGCTACGAACTAATTTATCTAAAGGAGTAAACAAGCTAGCTAGTTTCCTTAACGACAAGTGTTACGCACAGAAATCCACACCGCAACCGAAGTATATGACCCAAACATCCAGTTTATCCTACAAAAAACAGGAGAGAATGCAAGCTAATTCGCAGGCTGGCTCAGAAATTTTGGGTTTATTCTTCACACATTTACTGTCTTCCTAAGGCATATGATAACACCTCATTTTCATCCCTCTAGGGGTCTGTAACCTACAAACTGCGCCTTTATCTCTGCCCCTCCCACAAAACCTGGTTCACTCTTCCGCTTCAGAGGTTTCATCCGACAGTCCATTCTTTCACAAAACCATGATTCCCTATAAATCTCCTCTCCATATTCTGCTAAGGAGTGCGGTTTTTCTTGTGACGCTGGGAGATAAACTGCGCTATCCATAAGCCTGTATCTGTTTCGACACCATGAAAATGTCCAATGCCGGGCAATAAATCTTCAGCTTGTGAGCGTCTTTTGGAAATGGTTCCCCTTCTAATCAATAGAGATCTAGTTTTTCTCCCACATTTACTCTGGCCCTGATTCACCCGCCAAATGTAGGCTTGGCTGGAAATTCGACGGGAGGATGCTAGTTTAACCCCTTCGCGACGCCATGTTTTTCAATGCTGATGTCACCAAAATTACCATGAGCTCATTAAGCCTATACGTAGGAACAGTTCATTATATGGATCGATAGCCTCGGGTGCTCGGGTTCTCCTCTTGCGTGGGACATATTTCTTACCGTATTAGAAAGCACCGAGGAGGTGCTAGGGCAGTCTGACAACCCGTGATTTTGACTTCCTCATCCCTCATCGATCTAAAAGGTAAATTTGTGCAGGGTGATTACGGATGAACTGATTTTTATTAAGCTAAGCATCCGGTAACCGAAATCGTTGGTTTAAGTGTGTGGTCCAGGGTCATGATGGTAAAAGACGGATCGGAGATTATGAAATATAAAACTAGAAATGCAAAATAATTTCGCGAAGATTAAAAAAATTTCAAAGTGCGAAGCAGAAATCTACAAAACATAAGTATAGTGGAGAATTTGATTACATACTCGGTGAAAACATGTCATGCTCCATTTACAAAATAAATAAACCCATTTATGAAACATATTAGTGCTAATGACTTCGATCAAGATTTTTATTTACCCATCTTACCATTTCCTCACTAACGGCGTGAACTATTATTATGTTGCAACCCTTGTTAAAAGCCAACAACGAGTAACATTTTCTTGCCGACAGCAATGAATAAGTGTTTCTTCATTATAAATCGCATCGAAAAACGGCCATACGTCGAAAATAACGTCGAAAAAGACACGGGAATGCTGTTTCCGGTTCGCACTGGTACGTCTAAGAGATGCTTGCAACAAAGAACTCTGGACATAACAAAATACGTATCTGAGGGGTTAAAAGCATAGCAAGGAACACCGAATCACGCTGTATCAGCCATTCTTATCTTTATTTTTCTGCATTTACGTCAGTCTGGACGCTTCTAAGATAAGAGGGAAATATGATATGTAACATGAGAGTTATGTGCTTTAAAATGGGAAGAGACTGTTACGTAACCTACTTCAAATAAATATATAATCATTGTGGATATGTTTTCATTTCAGGCGAAAATATTGCACTTGTAAATGAACAAAAACGTATCCCTGAATATTTTGATATTCAATGTTCTATTTTCAATCTGACAAAGGTAAATGTGAAATAATAATCACTTTTTATTTGAACAATTTCTTTCAACATAAATCATGTCTTGGCATCGCCTTTGATATATGTCTGATCTATGATATTATAATAAGAGTTGTTGCGGGATACAGAAATGTATAGAGAGGAGTGCTTAATAAAGAGTGTTTATTCAATATCAGATTTAGGAAATGAATTAAATAAATTAGGCTCGTGAATACGATCAGTGTATCACGATTTCATATTTGATATCAAACAAACACGAGTTTTAGATCTTTTATATCTTATAAACTCTAACTGACACAAAAATGTACTTTTAATCCTCGTAAATTGGACACGTCAAACGGCTATCGCCTTGTTTGAGACGCATCACTCAAAACTTAACTAAAATAACCAGATTATTACACAAACCAAAGAAACTCCAAATAGATGATAATCGTCGGGAAAACTTTAGCTTTAAGACAAGTGGCATGGTTAGGGGTGGGGTCAGGGAATAACAAGCATTCTTGGGACAGACCCTGCATGATCATTTTCTGGCTTTCTCTTCCCCAAACATGTCCTTAGCACAGAACCAAGCGGGCAATTGCATAATACGTATGCTTTGTTTCCGTAGAGCCTACCCTTCAGACATAATCTGGATCTAGTCATTGCCGTATATTTTTGACTATGGGCTAGACATTGTTCAGTCTTGAGTGTGTGGCAGCTGTTCCATTATACATTTTCATGAACTGTAAATCTACTTGCTCATTTATATTTGTTTAGAATGGAGATATTAGTCTAGGTCTAAGCTATATTCATATACCTTGCAGTTTCTAGTCGATGCATTCGTAAGAGGGTCAAAGGTCAATTTGTGTTCGTATTTTATAACACAAAATTTGGATACATGGGAAACTGCCACGGCTGATACCCAGCAGGTCATGTGTTAAATTTAGCTCAAATATTGTTCATACTGTGCAGTGAATTACATATGTGTAGTAACTTAATTATTTTGCTTTATTGTAGCACAATGAATCCGTTGTAACACACAGTCCTTATATAATATGTAGACTAGTTCAGATTTTTTTTTCTGAGAGCACCCTCCTACTCATCCCAGCATTATTTTTTTTCCCAGACATGCTAGACAGTGCAAAATCATTTATCACAAGAAATGAGCGTTCTAAGCACTAAGCCGTTCCGTAAAATAATGTCTGTATCTTTATTATCAACATGGCATCAAAACAGATTAACCGCCAAGTTCAGTTTACGCTGTGCATAAGGATTTCCATAAACAGTGGAAGAAAGTTTTCTATCTATCTATCTATCTATCTATCCATCTATCTATCTATCTATCTATCTATCTATCTATCTATCTATCTATCTATCGCCGACTTGTGATGTTTCCCGGGAGGGGGCAGAGACGGGGAAACCGAGCTCATTATGAACAGTTTTTGCATCACCCTTCTTTCCCCCCC
>JAWQUT010000199.1:942024-954349 GCA_033807755.1 Ellobium chinense | reverse complement strand
CCCCCCACACACACACCTCTCGCCCCACCAGTTCTGTAGATAGATTGAGCGTCATACACCTGTAAACGTTTCGTCTTAATTTTTTCTCACCCTGCCAAACTGGGCATCTATAATATATCAAATCTTGTAGAAAAGTACAAACAACACTTTTGCTGAATATCAACATGATAGGCTACACTGCATTACACTTGAAATTACAGTCGTGAGCATAATATAGTGAGTGATACCCTAACCAAAAGAGGTAATATGGAAGTCTATGCACTGAGGTGCTTGGCCAGTGCAACGGCGCTGTGCTATATCTGAGAGTGAGAGCGGTGCGCAGCGCAATGGACTGCATAAGACTTCTTGAACTAAATAGACAGTGGGCTACATCAGATAGTGATTTTAATAATTTCTTATGAGGATCCACAAAATCCTTTGCAATCCAAACGCAGAAGTGTAATAAACAATAACGAAATTCCAACAACCCTCCTTAAGGTCTTTCCCTGCCTATTTTACATTATCTATGCTAATTTGGAGGCTGTGCACGAAAAGGTCTGGTTTGTTTTGCAAATAAATGAGCAAAGAAATCCAGTTAGTCATCCTCATATTTTTGCGCTTTATTTAACACAGATTAACATATGGATAAGACCAATTCGAAATGGTAAGAACCATCTAGCCATATTCATCTCAGTGCAGCAGCACCAACATCAAAATCAGCTAGTCTATGCATGAGCCAACCACAAATCTATTGAGATATGTGGTGAAAAACAGTAAACATATTGCAATACCGCAAATCAACACAAAAGGAGATTTGTGGTGAAAAACACTCAACATATTGCAATACCGCAAATCAACACAAAAGGAGATTTGTGGTGAAAAACAGTCAACATAATATTGCAATACCGCAAATCAACACAAAAGGAGATTTGTGGTGAAAAACAATCAATACATTGCAATACCGCAAATCAACACAAAGGGGTTGGATGTTATGAGCCAACTACATCTTTTGAAATACATGTTGAAAAAGCGATCAACACACTGCAACTCAGCAAATCAACACAAAAGGCTAATTGGTACAGCACACTGTAAATAACATGGAGAACATTGCTTGAAAAAAAAACTAGTATATGTGCGAACTGACCATCGGATTTACTCACTGACATATTAACAATGAAACAGTTCCCCAGGTTCCTCTTCACATGTTGTGTTATTTTAAAGACTCTTAATCACATAATACATTCGTTTCTTTTCCCATTTCATGTAACCCTAGCGGTCGTATTTTAAAGGTGGAGAACATCAGAAAGATAGTGAAGGAAAAAAAAAAGTTATTCTGACATCGATGATAAAGAGCCTAAACCTCCTGTGAGTCAAGGAATCCCCATTTCTCTTCATACCATGCCGTAAGCATCAGAAAAATGGCTGTCGTTGGTCCTTATCTATGATGTTTCTATGTGGCAAAATATGGTCAACTCTAGCGACGTCATTAGCGATAACGTTGAAAGGCAAAGGCAAAAAAGTGAGTACATTGCCCTGGGGTTAATCGAAAATCACCCACAGTTATATGAGTCGGACGTCAGGGAAGGAGGAGTCGAGAAATGTGGTCCATTTATCACTGGTCGGTGGACTCTGTCTGGCGTCCCTGGGTGCACCTACCCACACAATTTGCCCTTTTAGAAGAGAGCCTCCACCCAGAACCGGATGAACCGTGAGGCTGATGGGGCAACTGCCCCAGGGTTCCGCATCTGCTAGGAACCCAAGGGCCGTGTGTCATTTTAGCGTTATGGATGGGGAAGCAGCTAAATGTTAATCCAGATTTGCCTGAATACTGACCATGGTAGTTGATTCATTACAAACAAGACTAAAGTGTTGAACATACCGTCGCAGATTGTATGGATAAAAGTCGACAAATAGGTACCATTCATTCTTCGTTCAAGATCATAACCACATTAAACAGACGGGCTGAATATATCGCATAACTTTAAAAAAATCTGTACCTATTCAAAGTCCAGTCACTTAATAGTTACCAAGAAACTGAGATAAAATATTGGACACATTAACAATTAGACATAATTCATAATTGATGGAAGTTTCATTGACCTATTCTAGATCTAGGTGCTATAATTTTGTGACAATAAAACAATTAGAAGCAAAGTATGTGAAAATATGACTGCTAGGGCCAGTGTGTCAAACGTATACCAGGTATGCCATAGCTGGACATTTATTTTTGATATGTAAAGCCGTGACATATCCAAAACACTTGGAGAACTGAAAGTGGCAGCTCAGAAAGACAATATCAATACTTCAATGTATGCTAATTTTCTACTGCATACGATTTGAATTAGTGATGATCCTCAGTTTTGAATTAAGTTGGGATTTTTACTTTAAGTTTGACCACTTGATACCAAGTCCCCAAACTAAAGAAGAAAAACTTAATTAATGTAGTCGTGGTAGAAAAGGTCATGTGTTCAGTTTCAATGCATTGAAATGACCATGGGATCCCCCCCCAAATAAATATATCCCAGAGAGTGCCTATCGAAGAGACACGAAATTATGCATGTTTGCTTTTTTTTTTTTTTTAATATGGAACGCTTTACGAATTTGCCTATGCATGCTTGCAGTGTCAGGCATGGTTTTGCGTATATACGGGGATAGGTATAAGGGGAGGTGGGGGGGGGGAGGGGAGCTTAGACTCCAAAAGATGAGTTATATTGTAGGTATGCCACTGTCGTTAGAGGATTGCGTACACATGGCGCTCCACCCTTTCCGCCAACCAACGTGCGTGATTCGGGGGTGTCTCATCTTCTCGACTTTGCTTACGAAAATTTGCCGAACTTCAGAGAATTAACCCCTATTCCTCACCATCAGTAAAGGCCCTAGGAAGAGTTCCAAGCTGATTATCGCCCTTAAAACATGATGCATAACTTAAACCACATTCGGCTCCGGTGTAAATGAGTGTCTGGCTTTAAAGCTGGGAATACAAGGGCGAAGCATTATGAGCGACCAGCAATGACTTTTATTTGTAATATTATGCATTTATATGTGCAATGTGTACTGCTCTACGTGTTTGTTATAAATGAGATGTATAACAATATATGGCACTGTACGTCAATTTCCCTTCGGAGTAATAAAAAATAAATGATATAATCTAGATCTAGAATTAGAATCTAAATAACTTTCCTGGTATTTCCTCCAAGAAATTTGGTGACGTTTCCTAAAAATCCATTTGTATTAAGTTACAGGAGTTTTCATGGTCGAGCAAGCAGCCAAATTTTACATTTAGCAAGAACTCGACAGTACAAGTAATCAGTGTCGTCCATGGCAGCAGAGAATTGTGCGACAAAGTATGAAATTTACTCAAGCCTGGTGACAATCCCTCCACTGTTTACTTAAACTTCGACTAACGTTCAAATTTCAGTGCACACAAATTACAGTTTGTCCGTATGAATATCATTGCATGCGGAAGTTAATGGAGAAATCTAATTTGTTTTACAGTATGACTCTCACAACGATGACTTGAATGCTCTAGTAACAAAAAGGCATCGAACCATTCCAGTTTCGCCTGAGCAAGCTAGTAGTGGTAGCCAACCTTTCCTAGCGGTATGTATTGCATAGTAGCTGTTTGGCTTAGAGCTTGTCAACAGACGAATTTGAAACACAGCCCAAAATGTCAAAAATATTCTCCCAAGTGTCTTGAAACATTCATCACAGTGGCAAAGTTCATTGCCTTTAAGTGACATCCCGAATCAGTGAAAACGCGATGGGTGCAAGATACATAGTTATACAAATCTAGCAAGGAAAGTGTGAGTTCATATTTGTTACGTGATATTAGTGGGCTGGATGGCGTCAGCAGTGTATTCTACTCTCAGTTAGCTGAGGTCATTCAGCGCTGCCCGAGGAAGTGAAAGGGAGTGGGGCGAAAATAAACATTACCAGAAATGAGATATGAACCCACGCCTTNNNGGGGGGGGGGGTTGACTACACTTGAACAGAGTGTTAAATCCTCTAAAATTTTAGTAAAATGTGCATTCCTGTACTTGGAGAGTGTCTCAAGGTGATGCCGTTCTGGCAGTTGGCAAGTATGACTTGTCACCGCATGATTTAACTTTGACTTTTCCTTTCACACCATATGCGAATGAATCGCAAAACTTGAGAGGTTTACTTGCAACCACGTGATATTTCATAGTGGGCAAACCTAGCCCGCCAGCCAGCTAACCAGTTAGCCAACCAGCCAGCTAGGGAGCTAACCAGCCAGCCAGCCAGCCAGCCAGCCTATCAGCCAGCCAGCCAGCCTATCAGCCAGCCAGCCACAAATATACCAACAAGTTTTTATTTTTATACAGTAAATTGAGCTCTGATAAAATGGCGGACATTGTGGTTCAGTCTATGGCTTTCTTCGATAGCAACAGCGGCAAAATTACTCTCTTGAGTAAAATCAATATCCTTTGTTATTTTTAAAACATGATATCATTCTTCCCGTCTATTCTCTTGTATTTTTATTATCTTTGGACAACAATACTGAAAAAGCATTTTGCTCTTTGAGATGGAGGTAAAGTGTTAATATCTCTAAACCATTCTTCAGACTTTGATGATGGCATAACATGGCATACATTTATCTTTTTTTTTTTTTTCGGTCCACTCATAATTTTTTTTTATTGAAACAGCATTATATTTAGGGTCCAATATTAAATTGAATTCAATCATACCTGGGTCATCTTGTCATCAGAATAAAGTGGTCCAAGGTTGCATTATGTCATAATTGTGAATGCGTTTTAAATAAGTCATTTAATGACGGTGTCCTATGAGTGTGCTCCGAAAGTGAGGTCTGACATAATAGGAAATAATAGACAGAATAAATCGAAGGCTGTTGCGGATTGAGGAANGGGGGGGGGGGGAAGAGACTCAAGTGGTCATTTGCTCCTGGGCTTTCGGACTTTCGTAGCAATGAGAGAGTCGACCGGTTGATACGGGCAACAACAGTTCAAGATAGGAAGAAGGTTGGATCAAACTGGCGTTGTTAAGGCGGTGGAAAACAAATTAATGCAAGGAGACAGAGGGATAGGAATGTTACGGTCATATTGCACGTTACGATATTGTGGTGAGATTAATATCTGACTCTAGTTCGGGGAAACAGGATTTTGCAAAATCTGTCCATAGTATGATAGATCACTACATTCTGAATAAAGAACTTTCCCTTTGCTATGGACACCTTATTTAGGTTGTGATCGCACGGCTTGTCCACAAACGCGGTCACCATTGTCAGAAAACCTGGCATGATTGCGTGGGCCATGCATTTTTACTTTGAGTTTATCTTTTCTGTAGATTTTCTATTCCTAAGGTTATCTGCCATAATACACAAGTACAGTTCGTTTCAAAGCGCTTTACAAACGTAAAACAATCAACACAACGTGGGTTTGCGATTTTTTTTTTCATTCAGTGGTGGGACTTGAGATTGCATTACAAAGAAACACTATAATAAATTTTGAGAGAGCGGACGGAGCACGGCGCACGATTCACGACGTCATCACGGTCCATAGTGCAAGGGTTTTAGCTGAAAACATGGTACACAATTTTGTTTTCAGGCTTCTTGTAGTTTTCTGTAAGATATGAATTTGTAGATCTGAGAACACTTTATCAGCTCCGGAGCTTTGTGCTGAGGTATGAACATTATCTATCATTTTATAAACACTGTTTTAGCATTTCTATAAATGATGCGAATTTAAATTTGCCCAAGGTAACAAACAACATATCCCGTGAGCGCTGGTGCATTTTACTTCTTTATACACTAGACTCTACTTGTTTCAAAGAACTGTTTTGCCTTTCTCCGTCAGAAATGGATGCTAAATATTTGCATGGTTATGGCTTTAGTCACCCTGAGATCCTGGGTGCTGAATTTGTTACATGAATAGCTGAATAGCGCTGAAACAGATTTGCTATTCATATTTAAAGTTACAGTGGGGAAATACTGCAAAACATGAGTGACCTGGGGTAAAATGGCGCCAGAAAATCCGGAAGTTATGAGGTCGAATGTACGCATTAGGCTTTGAATTTAAAGGCGTTTGATGCTTCAAAATGGCACAAGGCGTTTGATGCTTCAAAATGGCACAAACACTACACTCTGCGACACAAACAATCTCATAAATAAACGCAAAAATAACTCCGAGGTCATTTTAACTGATAAACATTTATTTTTACTGGTGAAACTTTTATTTTTTTTATTTAACATTTTATGATCACCTTCAAGGCACATGAAACCAGTAAACAAGTTTTCAAGTCAATCGGCACTGTATAACGACATTACAGGTTCCAAAAATTTTATCACACATATTTTTTTTTCTTACAGCGTCACAGCGGTAGCCTAGTTATGGCGCTTAGCAATTTATAAACAAATTACTGTAGGATAGAGACAGAAAGACCTAACGAACTCGACGTTAAAAAGACACGTCGTTAATTTCGAGCTTCTGAAATGTTTAAGATGGTTAATACAATTTGTAGGGATCTGGAGGAAAGAGCGTTACCAAAAAGGAGGTCTAGATCTGGACTAAACAAGGCATTGCGTTTTTAATATATAAAGTTTGAAGGCAGAGACTCTACCACAGTAAGGACATAACTATATTCTGGAATTTTAGCGCCCCCCTCCCCTAATAGCCCGAGCGCAGTTATTATAGTACGCAAGATAAGACAGAAGCGAAGACATTCTTTGGTAATAATTATTATTCATGGATCGCTGTGAGAACTATTCTGCGCTGCAGGATGCATTAATAAAAGACATTCTGATTTTTTTACGGCAAATAATAATCTCCGTGTTAAAAATATCCGTTCAGTATTCGTCTGTTTTGTTGAAATAATCTGGTACCATGTTATAATAAAGTAAACGAAACTGCTAAGGAATGCGCACTAAGGACAGAAGTCTGTAGAAAATAGAACAATATGGGACTAAGAAAGAAAGAAAAAAGAAAGAAAGAAAGAAAGAAAGAAAGAAAGACAATCGGAGGGAAAGAGCCAGGCGGAGAAAACTGGCTGGGAGAAGAAAGGGACAGCGCCAAATGAACTTGCAGTCAGAAGGAGGACTCCCCACTGCCTCAAGTGGATGAACGTGCCACTTCAAGGCTCATTGGCCAGCTGAACATACGACCAAATGAAACACAACTTCCTCGCTTCCAAGACTGATGGCGTGATTTCCCTGCGGAGAGGCCGGCTGGCTTTTTTTTTTCTAGCGAAATGAAGGAAAGAAGAAAAACATCTCGAGGAGCTTTGGAACAAAAAAAAATAAAAAATGATGCCCCATGAAGACGTTCGTCCTCCTCCACAAATTCTTCCTCTGGACCTCTAGACAGGGGTAACGATTAGGGCACGATTTTCTTGAGGACTAAGAAATCAGAAGGTTTCCTATAGCAAAACACGTTACGTTACATGTGTACAGTGATTATCAGCTGTATGTGTAATTTGTGGGATATAAAAAGAATTGTGCCAGCAGGAGATGAAGATAGCGTTAAATTAATTACCGTAGTGAAATCTGTTTCAGGCATACGAGGCGCTGTTCATGTATATATATATATCTGAACTTTAAAATGGCAAAGCGGAAATTGCTAGACCATGGCGAATGAAGCAATTTGTTATGGGGCTTTTTTTTCCCCCTAAAAGATAGGCAAAATAGGAGTGGCTAGCAAGGAAAACCACTATCATTATTTTATTGCGCTGCTCATTTAAATTCTTCATTGAAGGCCTGCCGAAGATATAAAAGGAAAGGAGAGAAGGGATTCTGCAGCAATTTCAATTTCATCGCACGGTTCACATCGGGACTGGTATTGTTTCCCGATTTTTATTTTTTTTTTAAATAAATATTTTATACTGCACAGAAACTTTGCAGACGGCTAATTTACTGTTCCTTCACAGGTTATGGTATAACAATATATATATAAAACGTCTTGTATTTGAAATATGAAGGTTAGTCCATCAGAGTCGACTCATTGTCCAGGCCATTTGTAGGTGGTGTTTGCTTTCCAACGGTAAGGATCGGATAGCGCAACTTCAAAAAAAAAAAGAGAAAAACGAGCTGGTTTTACTGGTGAATGTGACTACATACATTTTGTAAAGAGCTGTCGTTTTCTTCTGTTAGTCTTCAAACCAAGACGTTAGGGAAGAAACTGCTTACGTTTAAACAGGCTCCTGGAAACGCTGGTGAAGATTTTTCACCAAGGGTGGCGACCCTTTTTTTTTTTATTGATCACATTCGTTAAGGGGGATAAAACTGATGGTAGCAAGGACGCTGATATATCTGCATATAAGCAAAGAGGTTGTGATGAGATTTAGCTAGGGAAAGTGATTGATACTCTCCGAGATCACTGATCATTGACAGGCAAAGGCCACAAGCCACAGAGAAATTTAGATTAGCGGACACAATCTAGGCATCTCTTTCAGAGAAAGAAGGATACCCGTAACAGAGTTGGCTACCTTTGTTAACAATGTGTCGGAGAGCCCTATACAAATCTCACGGGGTGTCCCTCATCACGGATGCACATGGGCTGTATGATTATTCTCAAATGCTAATATGTCCAAACTCTCGTCTCGTGGTCTCCAAGCTTCGTAATTACGCTGCAGGGAAAGAGTTAAAATCCGCTCTCTGGAGAAATCACCATCTTTGTGGCTCAAGACCCAGCGTGATAATGAGAGGCTATAACTGATGCCCTGGCTCCAGCAACTGTATTATGGCGTCCAAATGTCCACTATGCTATCTCTAAAAGGCAGATCTAAATGTGAAATTCTGGTCATTTTCGATATGAATGACCACATAGGGCTGTCATAGAGAATTATATTGAGCATCAAATCAAACCAAGTAGGCACTGGGCGTCAGAATTAATCATGGTATCAATGTTTAATAATAGAGGAATGACTATTATTCCATCGGTGCTGGTGGTGGTGGTGGTGATGGTAGAAGTGGTGGTGGTGGTGGTGGTGGTGGTGGCGGTAGTGGTGATAGTGATAGTGGGGGTGTTAGTGGCGGTTAAGAAAAGGCTAATGTATTACACTGTGTGCCAGTTTTCATGAAAGCTTTACGCTAGAAGTCTATAAGAAGCGCTTAAAAATACTGACAGTCGCATTAAAAATGGTTTACCCAGCCTCCAAAATAAATATAAAAACTGGGAAGTCTAGAAATTACTTCAAGCCAGTTAGCTCAGTAATCTGATTCGCTGGTGCTAAGCCAAGTTAAAAAAAAAACACAGGGCAAAAATAAGACACAAAAAAGTGATTAGAGATTAAATCTCTGGCCGTTTTTAAAATAGTGTCATTAAGGTAAGAGAACACTGAAAGCTAGAATTGATTATACAACATTGCCAAATAAAATAACTTAAATGCATACGAAGAATCCATGTGGATGACACAAGGGGTGCGGATAATCTTATGCTCATATAACCCCCCCCCCCCNGTAAAAATAAAAAAAAAAAAAAAAACCACCAAAAACTCATCAAACCATGATGAACTCGGATAGGAGTGAAGTGACATCTAAGACACAAGCCGTGAACTCTAAGGTGAACACAGGAGCTATTGGTTTAGCTTTTTATGTGCCACTTCATCATTTTTTAAGAAACAATTTACAACACAAATGCTAAGAGGGAAATTCCCCTTGTTAGGCTCCAGTCATAATTGTTTGTGAATTCAGTACCCTTTACAAGAGAGCGCACTAGGTTGCAGGAGCCAAACTGTAAAATTCTTTTTAAGTTACTTAATAAAATTTCCTCCAGAAACGTTCCCAAATGGCCAAGGCTAGTCCGTGAGTCTGGTGTCACCATTGTGCGCATATTATATGCTGATTACAAGAGTCCTCCCTTTAGACTTTCCACAATTATATTTAGATGAAAAGGGGTTGAAATTTGGCCTCTTTTATAGACCATAGGCCTTTATAAAAGAAATCCGCTGAAGCCATTGGGAAATACTGCCTGCAACAATTATTTTTTACAATATCAGGACTAAATATTACCAATTATGCGGTGTAGTTTCGACTGTTTCTATACGGTCTGTCCAAAGGTCAGATTTTATACTCTGTTATTAATATTATTGTCTCTTCTAGTCCAAATTAATTTTTTAATCAGTTAGGCTCCTGCAACCAATAGAGCCCCATTTTGTGGGTCACAGTGGGTTCATTGCACTCTCGTCTCAGTTTCAGCTTACTGCCGCCAGAAAGGCCAGTCTGAGTTCGACAAACAGCATTCTTGATGAGAAGAAAACAAATCGCATGATACTTTCGATAGTGCGCCCGTTTCGCTTTCGTCTCGTCAATAACGGCTAAATGGAACAACACAGTGAACGCCTCGGCAGAAGCGTTTGATAGCCATTTTCATCTTCTTCACCACGAGATAATCACAACAGACAACAGCTCAAGTTGCAACAGACATCACGCCAGAGAAAACACTGTCACCACGAAAACAATGATGTTAACCAAGACAATTAGTGAAAAATTTGGAAGCGAACCCAACAGCAAACAAACTAAAAATACAAATAAACAATAAACTCTCTGGTGGATGAAACTGTCTACATGCTCGCGAGCGCGCCCGAGCATGAACACACAAACATACACTCACACACACACACACACACACACACACACACACACACACACACACACACACTCTCTCACACACACACACACACACACACACACACACATTGACCCTGACATTTCTGGTGTTTGCTTTTTATGTAGCTGCTTGCCGCGTCTCATATATTCTTTATGTTTTTCCAAACTTTGCAAGGCTTTCACTTCAGAATAACAAAGAATCTTGTCTTGCTAGCGTTTATTGCTTCTACAAGTGATTGCGTTGCTTTCAAAGATAACCGGAATAAACTTAAAGGAAGAATGGCTTGTCCCACCGACCATGCTAAACCATATGATAACTTTTTTTAATAACTGTCTTTCATGTGTTTGCCTTCATGATGTAACACCTCTGCCCACCCCAGACAAGTCACACGGTCATATTATGTGAAGTCTAAAGTCCCTCTACTGCCCTCATGGCCGCCATAAGCTCACGTCAAATACGTTTCAGCCGTACAGCCAAGTTGTCTAGCCAGTGCTCCTCGAAGGGGTGATCACACATCGATACGAGTCTTTTAGTCCTCTGTAAGCAGCAAATGTGTCGAATAAAATCATGCTGATAAAATGAAAATGCAGAATACTTAATCTGGCTTAAGTGGTTTAACTTAACTTTTGAATTTGGATGACCAGGACCTTAACTGAATGCTGAATAATACATTGTTAGATAGAGCATCGTCATCATTCTGGCCACAGTCCTGTGCTGTTCATGCAGATGAAAAACCTCTTGACACAAGGACCAAATCCCGATCATTCGAGTCTCTTTATTGCACCGTAAAATACAATCGCACGGTGACAGAATTATGCTCTTTCTTGGCGGCAATGGTTCTGTGGGCACTGTAGATGATTCTCAGTGAGAAAAAGCACTGGAACTTGGATGATTAGTTTTGATGTGCGTGTCCACCTTTAAAGTTGGCTCTGTGGAGTTGCTTGTGTTTGTGTTTTGTGTGTGTGTGTGTGTGTGTGTGTGTGTGTGTGTGTGTGTGTGTGTGTGTGTGTGTGTGTGTGTGTGTGTGTGGTACTTGTAATCCCCAGTGGCTAACTTCATTGCATGCGTGATCTCATACTACTTCAAAGAATGATATTTCGGTTAAGAGTCATCACCAGTCAAAACTGTTTTCACCTAAAGAAATTATACTCATTAAGCTTTCATATCATGCCAGTAACTTGATTCAGCTCAAAAGCGACTTAAACCTGATTTTAATTGACTGCAAATAATACTCTAAACTTCAACACGGAAAGAAAAAAAAACGGAGCTGATCAAATAAGAAGGGAAGAAAATGTAGAAATAACCCGAAATCGGGCAATTGCTGTGCATGTGAAACACGTTTTACTTGCCAGTTGGATGCCAAAGTAAACAGTGCACAGAAAACAACATTCATTTACAAACATAAAAACAATATTTTTAAAATCTATCTAACACAAGACAGCTGAAAACATCGGCCTGGGGATGTCAGTATGGACTAATAACACATAATGAGGACGAAATGAGAAAGGGTAGACTGGATAACTATTTGGATGGATAGAGATAAAAGTTGCTGATTTTAGAGAAGAAATGCCGTGATACGAGCTTAACACACTGTCGTGTCAAGATATAAAAAGAACTACCGTGCTTTTCACTTTCAAACCTACCAAGCATGAAATTAGAATTAGCAAATACATTTTTCTATACTTGCATAATTCAGTTTCCATGAACAATTGTATTTCTTTGGATTTTTAAAATCCGTTTATCCATTTATCACCAATATCCGGACAACA
>JAWQUT010000199.1:920930-942002 GCA_033807755.1 Ellobium chinense | reverse complement strand
GGGGGGGCTGGGGAAAGGGGTTAGAGGGCATCAATGCATTTCATTCAAGTGCAAAATCAAGAGGATAGTAATATGCAGATCTGCAAAGTCTCAGCTTAATGTGCTAAGTAGTTTTTGAGATAATGTCTTCATAAAACCGTGCAAACAAACCTGCCAGGCCGAGTGCAGTATCGTTTTGAATTAGCGTGAGCTCATCTACTTGCACCCAGGTGGATCATGCGTTAGCCCGCTGGCTAGCAGTTGAGTTATGAAGATGCCAATAGTACCAGGCAAAGGGTATGCAATTCTAAATAATCCCTATAAAATCACGAAACTGGCAATAGGGAGGGGCAAAAGGATTGGATTTAAATTTCAAAGACCTAGAAAGATGCGAATACTTCTATACACTCAGGATAGGTGAGGTTTTACCACCGATGTACAAACTGTGTGATTTGCTGCTAGGTGGGTAAGAATTCGTCGCCCATCTCACAAAGAGGCGTATCGTTCTCTTTGTAGTATATACGATACGCCCCTTTGTGAGATGGGCGACGAATTGCTTAAATTGCAAATGGTAAAAAATTGGCTTCTTCATTCCTTGTTCAGCCCTGATAAAGAAGTTGGTCGCTGACGAATGTAATGACCTGATCTAAAATGAACCTGGGGAACCTCCATCCATTTCTTCCTGTTGATAGTGTGTGAAGAAGAGGCTGTTAATGTGGGTGACGTCCTGCACATCGAGGCTTCCACTCGGTGCGGACGATAATCAATCACCGTATGTCACCTCTGGATGACCGTAATTCCTCTCTTGGCATTGATCATCGCCTTTCACGAGCAAGATATGGCCATGTCCAACAGGTTTTAGTAAAGCTGGATGATTTCGAAACAGGGCGAGCGATTTCTCTTTAGTCTTACTAGCTGAGATGTCCCGACGCCGCCAGGATTGAGGAAAGGAAGATGGCAACCAAATTCATGTTACATCTACATGCTTTCATACTACCCCTCTCAGAGTAAAACCATTGTGATCATACCTGTCAAGAAATTTGGTCTCATAACGCCAACTTGACAACCCTAGACCGCAAACTTAACAGCTTTATGTGGCTATATGTAACATACGTGCACAGCGACGCAAAAATAATTTTTTTTTTTTAAAATGGAACACAGCGGCCGGGGTTTCCCAAGGTTTTGTTTACGATACAAACCAATACTGAAAAAATATTTCAAGGTCTCTTAGACTGGTAAAACCTGTATAAGGACCGCCTTTAGGGCAAAAGGAACATGCATACAAATTTCACGCAATCCTAGGGAGAAGTTGCAGTGGAATAACTCTTTAAAAAATGGAGTGAATTTCTTCTTTTTACATAACAGATACCCACTTTCTTTTTTTCCCCCTCTTTTTTTTTCTTGAGTACATGACGTTGAGCTTAATATATGTCAGCACCGTTAGTGCTAAATCGACTTGCCACTGTGACGCTTTTTGAATATTCATAGTGCATAGTAATTTTAGCAAAGCAGACCTGCCAGACCGATAAAACGAGTGGACTACATTCTAAACCCCAAGAACAGCATTTTTCAGTAAACTAAATTTCAGAGTGAAATAACCGTTAGATCTCGACGTATTTTTGCATAGGGAAACACAGATGCCCAATCAACACCAGAGTAGTGTCATGTTCACACACCGTTGAGATGTGCGCCGCAAATGAAACAGAACACAGTTCAGAGTGCTGGTTGTCTTTATTACTACCATTTATTATATTATATGAGCCTCTGTTTAAGCAAAGTTGACTGAAACTGAAAGAAAGAATTGGCCTTTAAGTGCAACGAACCCCTATTTCGAGTTCACACAAACGTAACACAAGATAGGAAGTGGTCGCTTATTCCCTGTACTATAATTAACATTAATAGTTAGAACTAGCTCGTCAGTTGTGAGCACAATGCGCAGTGACTTATGGTGCAGATATTATTGTTATGGTGATCATGTCTTGATTACTCATAATGCAAGTGGTTCTAACAGAAATTTGATACGTTACGGATGTAAAAGGTGAACATAAAGATACACAAAAATACCACTGTTCCCTTGAAATTGTGGCGGAGAAAAACAAATACAATACACAGGCTGAATCTAAGTTCGTCCTTCAGATTTCAGATAAGGCCTTAATAGCATCAGTCGGGCTAAATGTATCGCTCTCACATGAAATTTTCAAGGCGTATTCCCCAAACGACATTAAACATGTTGGGTAAAGAGAACGGCCTTATCGCCTTTCAAGAAAATTAAAGCTATTTGTAGTTTGTTCACATTTTCTGGCAATCTGAATAGGTATTATTTCTGAAACAGTGTGAGTAGGTAATCACTATTCTTAGCGCTTTACGAGCATTGAATGTGAGAATTCTTGAAAGGTCGAAGCAATAAAAAAAATATTTTGAGACATTTACCGGGATTCTGGAGCAGGCTTGTGGTGTAATTTTAATTTTTTTTTTGTGTTAAAGAAAACCACATAAATACGTTGTGTCCAGTATTGCTTCTACAAGTTAATTACTGGAGTGTTACTAGACGATAGGAAAACGAAATTTTCGTACCATCTCCTTTATCAATTTCAACCGAGGAAGTGCTGTAAAATATTTCTTGTTTCCACCACCGATTCTAAATTAATCAATAATTACATAATATCTATATAGACGCTGTATGCAGGCCCACAGCTAAGGAATTTAAGTAGTCTAAGGATGGAAGAAGTTTGAACTGTCTACAAAGTAACATTTAACGTTTACTGCAATTTTTTTTAAAAATTTGTATGTTTTCCTGGCCTGCAACACTAACGAGGTAACTTAGGAAAATCTTTATTTTTTTTGTCGAAAGCCACAAAAAGTGTAGTTCTTCCATGTAAACATACTTTTGACACGGATGGCCTTGATTTCCATAAAGTGCAAACTTGAGCCCCCCGTCGATCTTCCAGACAAACTGCCATTTTAAAAACGGCAATTACCCTATTCTCGTCTCACCCCTTATCTCGTTGGGTTTTTTTCTTTGTCTTCCAGATGTTTTATGGAGAGCGTTTGTATTTCTACTTTCTTTTCACAATGTCCACTTTTCTCAAATATGATTTTACAAAACAAGCAAAAAACAAAGACTTTTTCTCGGCTCCTCCTGTGGATTGCTTAATCCCTTCGTTAAATTTACGTCAGAGAAAAGATTTGCGTTTGCCCGTAGTTAAATCCATAACAGCAAAGAAACGCGACCTGCCACTAAAAAGTTCGGCACACAAATTNTTACTAGGTCATTTGGAAAGTGTGTGTGTGTGTGTGTGGGGGGGGGGGGGGGGGAGGGAGGGAATAATCAGGCTATTCATTTATTATTATAAAAAAAAAAAGCTCACTCGGTGTTTGTTTGAAGAGCTGCAACGCGGTTTCCCACCCCCGCACCCCCCTTAACAGGTCTGATCACAACGATTCTGCTATTAGAAGGGTAGTTTAATGCGTATAGATGTAACGTGAATTTGGTGGCTTTCTTCCTTTCCCCATTTCTGGGCAGCGCCAGGACACCTCAGTTAGTGTATCAGTAATTCATCGCCACAAATTGATCCAGATTTAGAAAACTTTTCGGAAAAATACATACACGGACTTGTGAACTAGTCATCTCTGACAACATTCTTAAAGCATTTACATAACAGCTCGCTTAGACTGCAAGCAAAGCCCAGTGACTGGCAATCATTCGAGTCTGAACTGTGCATGACGCTCGTATCAGAAGCAAAGAAATAAGAACAATATTGTGTAAATATATCATGAGCTAACAAACAAGCACAGATACGTAGCTTTGTTAACATATTTTTGTTTTATGTGTGCAGTGTCCATCACAAACTAATCATTATCGCAAGAGCAACCTTCATCAAAGTCTCTATCCACGCAACAGCAACAAAGCAGAGCTGTAAGAGCAGCAGCAAGCCCTGCACTTCTCATGTTGCCCTGATTTCGATTGGAAGCGTAGGGTTGTCCTCCATACGTGTTACACACTGGTCCGTACGTATTGGGCTGTGGACCATACCCTGGCATCCCGTACATCATAGATGGTTGCGGAGGAGGAGGGTATCCAGTGTAAGAGGGACCGGCCCTCACTCCTGTGCCTCTTGGTGGGTAGGACTGATACACACCTGGGTAAGGTGATGATGGATAGCTTTGGGCATAGCCTGGGGGATACTGTGGAGATGAGCCTGGAGGATATTGTGGAGAAGAGCCTGGAGGATATTGTGGATGTGAGCCTGGAGAATACTGTGAAAAAGTGCCTGGAGAATACTGTGGAGAAGAGTGTGGATGATACTGTGGAGGGGGATAATATCCTTGAGGGTACGCCGATGGCGAAGGATACAGCGGTGGTGCCGTAGGTTGAACTGGACGTTGCACGTACGGACTAGAGGGTGTTGTGGTTTGAACTGGCCCCGTCTGAGGACCAGGGGTTGGTGTTTGTTGAGATGGGAAAGAGTACCCAAAAGGCATGATCTTATTATTTCACTAATTCACAGCTAGTGCCAAATGGAAATTTAACGATGCTTCTCTTATTCGTTAGCGAAAGGAATGAATATTTGTAAACGATTCTTGCCTTTTTGTGCAGCTAATCCTGTCTTAGAAATCAGGTACTCCCGACTGAGAACTTAGCGGTTGAGTCTTGCAGGAAGCTAAAGTCTACATACACTGTTGCCATGTTCCTGTGTAAAGAATAAAAGACAGAAAAAAAACTCTAAAGGAAGGCATTACATAATCATCTGCCGTGTGTAGGTATGCAGTTAGAGTTTATGTGGGTGTATAGTATATTTAGTACGAAATATCTCCCCACTAGACTAGTCTAGTTCCCACTTCATTATGAAAAGACAAAAGCTGCTCAATTAGTTGTCTTGGAAAATTCTGCAAATCGACGACCGGCAATGTTGGAGTGAGCAAAATGTATATGTAGCGCCCCTTCCTTCTCCGCTCCCAACTTTTCTGCAAAATAAAACCAAGGTTTCGAAAAGGATATTTGTGGGGGTGGACTTGGGAGTTCTTGTTCTTCCCTAACCTCTACCCGCACCTAGCCATATTGCCATATACCATGCGCTGAGTGGAATATTCCCGGGATGTCGTCAATGAAGGGAGGAGGTGCTGAAGTTAACAAATACGCCTGCTCACCTGCTATATTAGGAAACATTATCTAGTATACAAACTATTTATGTGCAGCTCAGAATCGGCAACAAGAGTGCCATATCAAACCCCGGAAGTGGTGCAAACCATAGGTTTGAAATTCATGTTTTTAACAGATTATAATCTCAAAGCTAACGTTTTAGGCGCACCACGTCAAAGACATACTTGATTTCAAGGAAAAGGAAATTAGCCTCACTTTACACAAAGAGGTAAAAAACAACACGTTTAGCTGATTGATTTACTGGGGTTTCCCAAAGTTGTTGTTAGTGCGCAAAATTACACAGCAATGTGCAAACACGCTCCCTAGATATTTTCGAGAGCTTGCGCATTTCCCATGGAATCTTTTACCGTCGTAAGAATTACATTAATTGCATCAGAGCTGAATGCGCCTATTGTAGCTTTTGACATGAAGAATTCATTCAATTCATATGATGGTAAGATATTCCATCGTTAATGCGCAAGCTTTCTAGTATTTGTCCCTTCATCAAACAGCTGCGGTTAGCAATGGCATATGAAGTTCAAATACATTAAGACCTCGCGTACTTTTATAACTAGGATATATAGTTCAAGCCAAATTGTTCAAGCCAATTCGAATTCATGAGGTCTAGCTGTAGCATGGTTGGGCAAGTCCACCAAAAATGTCAGTTCAGATCAAGGTCAGTTCACTAAAGGGGAAAAACCCTAAGAACAAGTTAGCTCAGTTATGAAAGTTAAGAGATTTTCAAATCAGATCAGTTCCCCATGCTTTTAGAAATCGGCATTCGGTTCTGTGTAAATGTGAACTGAACTGAAATTTAGGTAGTAAAGTAAAGTTCATATCAAGCACTCAAAATAGCTACAGTTCATATCCAGATCAGTTCGTCTAAAGTAGCTATTAAACTCACTATAGCCTGCTATTTTCTGTGTCTGAGAAAAAGGGGGACAATTTACAAAAACAAAACAACAACAACAACAAAAGTCAATGTCAATTTCTCTTACATTAGCTATGTCCAGGAACATTTCCATGACTATTTGTGCTTTCCAGCTATCTGATTATCTCTGCACTTTAAAATGTAATCCCTTGCCAAACCAAATTGACACGCACACTCAAACAGTGCGCAGCGAAGACCGTTTTTAAAAAAGCACGAAAGACCGAGTTTCGCTCCCTACGTCGAAGGTTACCAACTCTCTGAAAACTAAGAATTTGCGCATTAACGATGAGATCTCTTATAATCGTAAGGATTACAGTAGTGAATCGGTGCTGCATGCACCTTAAGTAGCGTGCAGTGCAATTCTTCCAATAGTAAGAGATCCCACCTATAATGCGCAAGTTCTCAAATGGCACTTACGTGGACACAGCGCTTAGGTCAAGAGTATGGCCTAATGACATGTGTAAATTTGAGACCCCACATTAAATAAAATCAAAGTTCATATTGAATTTCATGAATCGATATTTGAAACACCCTGCCCTGGTAGTTTGGCATCTTCAGTCTTTAAAAGTGAGAAAAAAAAATCGGCCTTGCTCTGTTGCCGTCCTGCCTAGATCTAGCTCCATCCGCTATGTCATTTCCTCGCTCTCATGTCATTCATGCTCTCTTGAGCTTGACTCCCAAACGATTTATATGGACACCAAGCTTGAAATGTAAATAGGATTGCCTAACCAACGGCCAATCAAGGTTATTTGTGTGTCTTAGGGAGAATAGAGAGGCAGCAAAGCGTGTTTTGAATACGATCGATGGCGGAGAGAATTAGTAAAATTAACCTCGTCGGGACGAAAAGATTTCCTGCCTAAAAAAAACTAGAGAGTGACTTCGTTACTTAAGAGTGTGCCAAACGATGAGTTTTTTGCCCTCTTGTCATTTTGTGAGGTAGTACTGAAAGCAAAGTGGTCTGGTCGCATCGTTTAAGTTCTGAGAATGTCACATGAGATTCACTTGGATTGGTGCACTGTGACCTCATGCTCAATATTACACATCATTTGTGACAGAGGAGTATGGCATATTGAGAGTGGTGGTAGGAATAGTAGTAGTAGTAGTAGTAGTAGTAATAGTAGTAGTAGTAGTAGTAATAGTAGTAGTAGTTGTAACAGCAATATTGATAACATAATTATGTGATTTATATGTGTCGTATCCTGGCGGTAGGCTACCCTTCATGCCCCGTCACACCTGTATTACCCCCTCAGCAGAAAATGTTACTCAATAATTCCTCAACCCCCGGGAGGGAGCATACAGTGCCGCTGTCATCTGACAGACGCTGATCATAGTGAATGAATGAAAGTCTGAATGAATGCAGGAAAGAAAGAGTGAATGCATGTGTGCTGGATAGAAGGACATTAGTATAAATGAATATGTGAAGGAAAAAAAAAATCACAGAGCTGAACGAGTATTGGAAGACTGTATGAAAAGTGCAGGGGAATGAATGGGCGAGCTTTGCTCCAGCGATGGAAGGATTCTGCAGGGAGAGGGATGGTTAAGTAATTACGTTATAAACTTGCCTCCCGTGGGTTCAAGTGAGCACTTGGTGTTTTACAGTGTGAAGAAAACAAAATCCCCCCCCAAATCATTCGAAGTTGAATTTACATTTCATGTTGGTGAAATGGGCCGTCTAGTCTCGCTGTGGAAAAGATAGAAAGAACATGAAAAATATTTTGAAAGTGATTGAAACGCTTTTGATTTACTTTGCAACGTTGATGGGAGAAAGGAAAAAAAATAATTGAAAACTTGCGCATTAACGATGGGATCTCTTTAAAAAGTGCTCAGACAACACGACACTTGGCAGAACCATATTTAACTTCATCGTAAGAATTACATGAACTTTGTATGTTAAACACTACTAAGAGTGCATTCAGCATCGATGTACAAATTAATGTTACTCTTACAGTGGTAAGAGATTCCATTATTAATGCGCAAGCTCCCAGTTCATAGTGTTGAATAGGACCTGGACGTTTCCATAGAGGAGGAGGAGGTACAGATAGGGGCAGCAGCAAAAGTGTTGATCTTGAAATGTGCCTGACTTCCATAAATGCATTAAGACATGTCGGACTTGAATTTAGAAAGTTAGTAGACTACACAGTTTCTAGTTTGTAAATCGTTAGAGTTGGCGCCCAACTATAAAAAAAAAAAAAAGAAAAGAGAGACTCAGGACCAGAAAAAGTGCAGTGAATTGAAAACTTGCGCATAAACGATGAGATCTCATACCACCAAAATTTTACTTAAGCTGTGTTGGCTGAAAGCTACAAGGATGGGTGCATTCAGGATCGATGAAACTAATGTACTAATGTAATTCTTATGATGGTGAGAGATCCCATCGATAGTGCGCAAGGTCACACATAACTCACTGCTTGTAATTACTCGTAGAATCTTTCCAGAAATCTATTCCCAGAGATTTACTTCTTTCCGCGTTGAACTGACAAAAAAAGAAAAAGAAAGGAGGAAGGGGGTGCAAATTCCAGTTTTGACTCTACAACAAAATCTCTCACTCTCCTGATCTCTTAACATAGCTTTAGTCCAAGGTGATTGCAGATAAACTAATTTTTATCAGTTCCAGACAGCTTCAGTTCCAGTCTTTAGCCGAGCTGCTCCAGGCTAAGAAAGCAAAAGGCGTGACGCATGTAAATAAATACAGTGTTATCAGACTTTCTAACATTAAAAAAAATAATAATGTTGTACTGTAGACGTAAGCACAGTGGACTTATTTCATTTCAAATTTAAGATGGCTGAATTGATTACGTAGTATATGGATACATGTCATGCTTCTTTTTACAACACAAAATAACCCATTGATGAAACAAATCAGTGCCAACGATTCTGGATCAACATTAGCGTTTATCCAACCTCAGCGTTACTCTTGATGGCTGGTATCAAATTCTGGGACCCTTGCCAAAGAGATTCCTAATGTATATATTTTTTTAAAGTAATATTATTTTGTTGACAATTAAGAGAGAATGAGGGAGACAAGAAAGAGGGAAACTGTCAAGGGTTGTCAAAAAGAAAAAAAAAGGCAGTATTTCACCCATCTCTTTTTCTTCCAGTTTCAATCATCCAATCAATAATAATATCAAAATATCCCATTATATTTTCTGTGCACTGTCTTCCCTCTGCTTGCATCGGGGGTGCGAATCTGAGGTCTACAGTCAACTTGTTACAGGGGCGAGTAATAATTAGTACCAACCGAGTTTATGGAAAATCGATCAATGACGACATCACAGTTCTTTTGTCGTTATTTTCGCCAATATCGGAATGACCCCGTGAGTTAACGTGTTCCCACTGATAATTATGACTTGTTGTTGTCTATAAAGATGTCTTGTATCGAATGACATGTGCAGAAAACATGAATGTACCGGAAGCACTTTTAGTCTAAGAAGGCCTGGCTAGACAGCCGATTGGCAAACATCTGGTATCGAACGGCGCAATTTACTCGGGATTACTTTAATGTTTTTAGAGCAGTTATGGAATGGTATAGATTATGACCAAAAAAATAATCTTTGTAATGTTTGTGCTGTAAGAATCTTTACTACAATTTTCTCAAGCCTGGACCAGCTGTTGCTGAGTACAGGTTACGAGGTGTGATCCAAAATTTCCGGACGGTGCCTATTTTTAATACTCGCATTATATACTTTTTCGTGTTACTACATTCATTCATTGCCTTCAAAATATCCATTTAGGAGTCAGAGGAATGATTAAAGCTCCGCTGCCAAACTTAGGAGTACCTCTGGAGGTCTGAATGGACTGTATGTGTCAGCATGTCGAACACCATTTACGAATCTGCCTTTACCTTCTCTATTATCATAATTTAATCTATTTCCGTCAACTGAGTTGTCACCCTTGGACAGAGGAAGATGTCGCGTGGAGCTGTGAGTCTGTGAGTCAGATGGCCAATGCTGACTTTCACTCTGGGGTCATGAGGCGGCTGCGTCAAGTAATAAGATGGAAGCTGCCTGCAAAAAGGCACAACAATTATTGACTGCTGCGCCATGATATAACTGGCTCCCTCACTCCGCCATTAGCGTCCAGCAGTTTTTGGCCTCAAAGATACTGCCATTGTCCCCTACCCTCTGTATTTGCCGGACTTTGATTCTTGTGACTTTTTCCACATCCCAGTGATGAAAATTCAGCAGTAGGAGATGAGATCTCAGATTACATTAAAGAAATAGGAGGAAAAGAAAATGGTGCTTGACATGCTGTTACATAAAGACTTCCGGGAAACCTTCTAAGCTTGGTAGAGGCGTTGGAATCATTGTGCTGACTCCCAAATGGACAATTTCGAAAATGATTGAGAAGTGTGTAATATTGTATCTCGAATAAATCTATCAGCTTTTATAAGCTCAGTCCGAGGAAGTTTGGATCGCATATTGGCACGAGGTCATATAATATCACCAAAGTTACGGAAAAGGACATTATAAATGCAGATCCATGCATAAGAGGTGTGTAAATGTGCGGAAGGGAGATGAGGGAGCCCNGGGGGGGGGGGGGGGGGAGAGAAGGGACGGATATGCTTCCTGTATTAACTAAAAGTTGAGTTCCCTAAATACCCCCCTCCCCCCACAATAAAGACTTGCGAGAGCGATTAAGGGACATTCTATTGTGGAGAAGAGTACACTGACAAAAAAAAATATTAAAAAACCCCACAGGGCTTCCTGTTCAGCACGTCTCGGCTCTTGTGGGAGAGAGAGCCAGTCTATAAATAAGGTCGCCTTGCCCTGGTTATCATTAAACACCAACAGGATGGACGGATGGATGGATGAATTGGACAAAAAATCCAGTAGCATATTTTTCTCTTGTCTAGACACTAAATCTAATTATTCTATGGAAATGGTTTTTCATTGTGGTACAAGACCCCTGTTTTCTTATCATAAATTCATCTCGTAATTTCGTGCCTGCAACCTGTTGCGTACATTGGAACATCTTTCAGCATCTATCTCTAGAGAACATTTGCGATGCGCAGTACTACGCCAGACCGGTGAGTGGAGGCCAAAGATTGAACGCAGCGACTGTATGCCATTATCTTATATTATTATTAGACCCACTGACTATCTCTAGAGGATGTCTCTGCCACAAGCACGCCTTCGATCTCTGTCTTCGTTCCTTGCTATTGCTTATCATCCTCTCTAAACGTCTCTACTTTCTTTTTTTTTTGCAGGAAATAGCAATGATGGGATAAAAAGCACGCATTCGTACACGTACTCGAAGCAAGAAAACACTCTCTGGTCCCATACACACAGCTGATGGTCGCAAATGCCTGATCACGCACCGTACAAGCCATGACTATCAAGGAATCGGTAATGACAACTTAGTGCTACAAGGGAGTCAACTCTGCATTCGGTCACATCCACGGTCTTACTATGATTCGTGGTCTGAACTGTAAACAGTCCTCAAGGCAATGTTGTACTGCAGCATGACTGAATGATTGAACGAGTGAATCAATGAATTAATGACAGATTGCTTAATCATGTTACTGAGGGAGGGAGGGCGGGAGAGTGAGTGAGTGAGTGAGTGAGTGAGTGAGTGAGTGAGTGAGTGAGTGAGTGAGTGAGTGAGTGAGTGAGTGAGTGAGCGAGCGAGCGAGCGAGCCAGTCAGTCAGTCAGTCAGTCAGTCAGTCAGTCAGTCAGTCAGTCAGTGATTTCCGCAATAACATCTGATTCGGGTAAAATCTTGGATTAGATTTACTTACAATGCTAGTTGGCCAGAGTGTCTTTCTTTGAATGGGAGCTACTTAGTCATTCCCCGCATTCAATTGCCAGCTAGATCTAGCCATTAATGGCTTTTTTATATTGGCTTTGTGGTTATGACCGTCACGCTTTTGCAATCACCACATTTTGACTGCAATCATTTGGCAGTTGCTCCATCCTTGTCATTAATAAAAGGCTTTTGGGGAATGGATAACCGATAACATTAGAATAAGTGTTAAGGGTGTCTTTATTGTTGGACTTTAGGCCAAACATCGAAAGTACAAACTCTGATAACAATCACTACCGACAATATACCATTCATTGTAACATTCCTTAGCCGAAACAACACCTGATTTATTTCACATTAAAGACTTGCACGGCAAAGCGACAAGAAATCGGTAATTTCCAGTCTGTGCCATTGTTCGTGTGCATCCCTAGATTACAGCGTTGTGCGAACGGAAGTATCATCATTTTTTGAAGCCGTTTTACAACAGCGAATAATCTCTGAGCAAGTGTGGCTACTAACGAGAACTTTTGTGTTTTATTAGTAGACACTAAGTCTCCGAATACTTTCTTTCCACATGTTTACAGACAATAAACTCTATTTGTAATTGGCAACACGTGGCTTTTAAGAGTGATTCATATTTCTATAAATTTCAATGCGAATTAATAGAGACTATGTGTGTCTTTTTTTACAACCTCCATGTCTTTCATAAACTTCAAATTCAAAATGGCCGCTCAGATATAAGGAAGCACAATGATGAACGGTTGAAACAGAACTTCATTCCCAGCACAATGATGGCGGCTAACTTCTCACCATCACAACATGTGCTCTTACGCTGATACGATGAACAGATCATGATGTCAAACGCAGCAAGACAGAAGATGATTCGAAATGCAATAACATTCTCGGAATTCACATCACTCGGTTGAGACTGAGAGAGTCGATTGTAGCTGAGGTAAAATTCATCAGTTTGGTGACTCTAAGAGTTTTTTTTAAAAATTGTATCAAAATTGTGAATGTCTTAATTCAGGACTATGTGCACGGTTCTAAAGTCACAGTGATACTCAAGCAGATCATAGGACTTTATCCCGAGAATTCTCCCACATAACGCTTGGTCTAGGGTGAGCAGGGGCAGGGATAGGAAAGAGAAAGCATACAAGAGAAACTCTTCCAACTGTACCTGTTCTTCTCTGGCCCTATCTCTAGACCTGGGCCCCAGTCACTAATCAAGCCCTGAATGTCAGAGTCCCAGGATATTGTCGACAATAGACAGTCATAAGACAACTTCGATTTCTGCCCTCTGTTCTGATTCAGGACTCTGTTTTGAGGAGGTCCGAATGAGGCTCACAGATGATGTTCCTGTCTAGACGGACATTACACCCACCTTGATTGATGTTCCTGTCTCAATGGGCATCAGGGTGAGGGTTAATGATAGGGTTAGGGTTAGGAGATTGGGTTAGGGATAAGGTTTAGGTTCTCTTAGGAAGCATGAGTTTTTATTAGGGATGTGAGTCTCATTCGGAATTCCTCCCTCTATCTTCTCCTGTGCTCCCGGTCTAGATCTAGATGTCTGTTTACACATCTGTGGCACTCTTAGCGAAAAAGACTTGACTGCCATCTATCCATGCACTGGCGAAGTATGAATCAAATGAAATTGAAAACGAAGTACGGAAATTGCCATTAAGATGGCTTAGGTTTCACGGCACTGTGAAAGTCAGATCGGTTCCGAAAAGGAGCATACACGAAACAAAGGAGCTGCCATCATGCGGCTGGTCTTGTGATGGAACTGTGATGCCACTGTTAACTTCAAGATCGTAGCTAACCGAGATCCACAACCATTGTTTCCAGAACCTGGCACTCTGAGTCCTTGTCTTGACACGGTGCTGAGTTTGAACCCGAAGATATGATCCGCTTCTACATGTTCTACAGGACGCTCAGGCACAGTGAGCCGCGGTGCCATTTTGATCATGAAACACCAGACGAAAATCATAAAGAAAAATACAAATGTTTCTATCTTTAAATTCAGCGCTCAGTACAGAACTAACGCTGGAAAGATGCGGGAGTATTCACGTTTTAGAACCGTGTAAACAGGGCTATAGATCCAAACTTCCGCAGCTTCATGATTATCTACATACTAAAAGCTGCACGAATGAATACAGACAATTTTGGGTCCCATCAACGCCGCTTGAGTCTGTATGCCACATGTAATAATAGGACCTACGGCTATGATAAAATATCGCTATGCTGACCTGTATCAACCTGTTTCAGTTTTAAGAGAAACCACACAATATAAGAAACATCTTTCAGTCTAAGAACGCCCCTGACATTTGACTGACATTTGAAATGCTGTTAATATATGCCTCGTTTTTTTGAGCTCTGAAAAATATAAATCAGCCTGAGAAGATATATTCCTTGCCAAAAAACTGATGATGCTCTGAAAAGTGCGCCCCGTTCAGAACAGTTTAGCAGATGTCAACTTTAACTGCATATAAAAACAAGTGCAGGTGTTAAAATCATATAATGTCAGACGTATAGATATGGAAGGAAGATATTTTAGCACTAAACACGTTCCATTTTAACCTTAATTTCAAGAGTGTCTTGTTACACGCAGAACTTACATGCCATCGACAAACTCAAACATGTGCCACAACTGGGGTTTTGTTTTGATGATACCAGTACATCTACTGTCTGACTTCGCGAATTCAAACTTAGGCAGCTTTCAAATTTCACGACTACATTTTGGGTATGGCAATCATCTCCTTCGCTACGTCATGTTTTGCAAGCGCTAACGCCACCAAATTATCATGAGCTCATTGGTCTATACGGAGAAATAGTTCATTATATTGATTATGACGTACAGGAATGTGGAAGCAGACACGGATATGCTACGCCAGAAGCGGCTTGGTACTTCTAGGAGCTGTTTATAACAAAGGACAAGATCGTATATAATATGCATGTCATATGTAGCAAAGGGGTTTATGTGCTCAGATCGGAAACATTCCAACAGGCATGAGGATTTTATTAAAAAGTAACTAAGGTATGAGGTTGTGATGTCCCACTGTTTTGATCAACTCGAGACCTTGTAGAAGATTGAACGGTGTCTTTTTACAAACTTTGGCATCAACTCTAGTTACAATATGTTGCAAACAAACGTTTCTAAAACATGCTTATCGGGAAAACCCTGCAATTCAAGATGATGTCTGCGGAGTACTGTGGGTATATCATGGGGTATATGACAGTTGCACACCTGAGGTTCTACGCCTTCTTTCCGGTATTCAGTTTCACGCACCGAAAATGCTAATCCTTGACACTCCCAGTCTTAGATAACAAGAGAAATAGTTTCCTTTTTGTGTGTAGAAGCCACGTTCTCCGACATGCTAAACGTGTTGTTGTTCTCATCTACCTGAACACTATATGTAAACGTGTTTTTAAAAGTCCCTAAAGAACTTTCATCCCAAGGGTTTGTGTATATTTCAACGAACCAATACCCCTGGAACTAGAGACTTTTGTGACTAAGCAGTTAGTGACGGAGGGAATTACTGTGAAGAATTTCAAATTATAAATTATAAAGACAGCCTCTTGGCTGGTAATCCTCGCTCATTAGTATAACATCGTTATTGTACTATCTTATGAACCAGAATTTTGCAAGGTAATCATAATGAGTGTATCTTTACATCACAGCAACTATTTACAACCAATTTTTTAGTGACTTTTTATTGACTGCTTACATTTTACTGGCTTTATCTCTCTACACATGCTATCTAGAATGTTTCCCGTCTCCCCCTTTGTTCCGCCCATGTCACCTTTAAGTTTGAACTAGTCATAGTCCTATTCTACTGGCCTTTTTATAGTAATACCATATCAACTTTCAGCCTTCTCACTTTATCTCAAGGGCGTAGCGTAATGGTAATCAAATAGTCAATGACTATCGCTTGGAAAAAGAATGCTTCATACAGTTATTAAAAAGAACAGATGACTACCACAGTAGTACTGAAATAAGAAATGGCAGCTCTCATCGCCCTTTATGAATTAGCAGTTTAATAGTAGACTAAGAAAAAAAGACCGCAAGCCACTCGAAATGTTTGACTATGTCAACCCCCTCGAGCCGCGCTTCGTGTACTCTACTACCGTATTCAAAAGAATGGCACTTGCACCCTGATTGAGCCCCAAGCGCAACTCAGCGGCTTAGCCAGTCTAGTTGTCATTTTGGATTTTGACTACGTACGTAAACTCGCATGCAGTTCATCTTCTACTGTATTAGGCGCAAAAATCAGCATTTGCACCCAGACTGAGCCCCAGTTGTGCCCGCCAGCAGTGTTAAAAATTTCCATGCCTGTAGGCAAACATCTAAATGACTACGGAACACAGACGAGGTAATGAAAAACGGCAGATGAGTGATTTCCCCTCATCCATTCGCCTACTTCGAATGGGGTCAGGCATTTTATTGTAAGCTAAGGCTTCAGTGTTGTCTCGGTGCGTCTAACAGAGGCTAGATCTTGATTTAGATCAAGTGTAGATCTAGAGTTAGATCTAGTTTATATCCAGACCCTACATAATTTGAAATGTTATGTTTTTGACAGCATGCATTTAGTCACGCCCCTCAGTAAACTTGGCTGATAATTGTTTCGGAAGAAGCCAGCGTTTGCCTGCGCTGACCACCGATTACTAAGAGACTCCACACGTTCAACTATGAGCCAGATACGTACAAGAAACGTAATCTTATTTATACAAGCAAAGTTGATCGAAGAAGTGTCATTAAAATTCTCTTTTCCTTTTACGACACCATCCTTGATCATTTTACCACGCGAAAGAAAAAGGCATCAATCTTATCTACAAAGAATAAACAAAAAGTAGCTGAATTTTTTTGTTGTTGTTGATGTTATTGTTGTTGTTGTTGTTGTTGTCCTGCTTTAGGTAGTAAAGTAAATCTTGCTCTCTCTATAATATTGTGATTCTCTGTTTCAAGCATGCTACCCTACCTCCCCTTAATGTAAATGTAGAGTGACCCTAATCAATATGCAAATTTGAATACCTGGTTTTGCCCCCCGCGCTACGCCCCTGCTTTATCTTAACCTTCTTTCTCCGCGAACGCTTTTAACTCCCTTTACCCTATGTCTCTTCTTACCCATTTATTTCATTTTATATTTCACCTGATGAAGAATGGCTTCTTTGATTCGAAAATTTGTATTTATTTTATATCACTATATAAGTCCATTTTGAATTTTAAAGTATACTTCTTAATCCTTCGCTGGTTTGAACAAAACTTTTTTTATTTTTTTAATGTGTTCCAAATAATGAGCGTCTTTGTCACAAACGGCATCTTTTCTTGAAACGGCATTGCTATTACTTAACTTATTACACTTGTACAAGTCATGACAACATTGTATGTATTATCCCCCCATGTTTTTTCCCTATTTTGTCAATAAGAGAAGTGCATCCTCTGTATATTTTCTTCTCTTCCAAACTTAGAATTAAAGTGTCCAGCACCACAGCAATTACCAGCACGTCTTTTGCACGGTCAGAATGGAAAACAGTGTGAACCAGCGATCTCCAGCACAGTGCAAGCAGCTCAGCGATTGTCTGGAACATTTACCTGAGCTTCGGAAAAATTTAACACAGCTAGATGTTTATGATCTTAAAATGCAAAGCTCAAGTGAAGCAGCTTTATCAACTGCCAAAGGAAATCAAGGACACAACAACGCAAACCGACCAAATTCCAGATCCCCCAGAAAAGAGAGAAGAAATTTGAGGCATGCAGTAAACATTTCTCCAAGTCGGGCATCAAAGAAGCCAACAACAAAGGTTATCGCGTCAATATCTGAAGTAATTCTCCCAAGAAAACAAGATGCGCCTTCCGACTCTGAAGACAATTTATTAGAAGACGAGCATGTCATCAGAGCAACACTGAATAGATGCGAAGGGCAAAGCGACCTCCACTCCTCACAGTATGGACATGGTCAGCCGGTCTGTTCATCTACACCTGAAGGTAGCTCTGTACTTGTGAACAAAAAATGTTTCCATAATGTGCTTTCAAGCACGTCGTTCCCAAATCCGCCTTGGAAACCATCGTCTTTTTGCCATCAGAACAACAACAGGGCACCCTTCGGTTTTGAAGATGAGGATTCTGTAGATGCACGTCCCGGTGCTGCCCCTGCAATAAGTGCTTACCCAAGGCCTCCAATTAACCCTCCGTATCTAGACACCTATCCGCTTCAACAGCGCTATTTGATGTTCGCCACCACACCAATTCCCCCGAACTTTACGCGATTGCAACGGCTACAACAGCAGGAGGAGGCCAAGACAGCTGGCTTCATCCCTCTTATGCAAACAATATTTTGTTGCTGCTTTACAGCACCAGCTCTGACCCATAGTGATGCAAGATGGGGTTACTGAAATGGGCCTTTTTAGAAGAGATCTTTATTTATCATGTACTATGATATGCAGCTTTGCTTGCTCACTTGTAGTGATAATATAGGGAAATCCCGACCCTTCCCTTGCAGAATATAGTGCATTACTGTGATGTGCACTGCCCTTTTCTAATTCACTGCAGTTGGCATGCAAACTTGAGCACCAAAGTGCTGAAACAGTGCGACTTGTAACTGTTGTGGGCAGTGATCTTAGGACAACTATCTCAAATGATAGGTTGTTACTTTACACATGTATCTAGGACACACTAATCTACATACTTACAGAATCATTTAATTTTTCTGAGTTGAAGTTTCATGACAATACTTTGAGAGACAAGCCTTTCCCTGAGATCGATGTAGCTTATTATTGAGACATATTAAATCATCTCTCTGTACGTATATGTAAATTTGTCTTTGATACATATTACGTGGAAACTGGTGGTGAAATAATGATAACTGTATTTCGAGATAAAGCTTTCAGAAGGTAGCCACCCACAACAATAAAAAAGTGCATGATTTAGCACTTTAACGCGCAATTTTGCATAAAAATGTGCTGAATTAGAACAGGGCAGCAAACACCACAGGAACATACTGTAGATTGTAACAGAAGAATAGCTAATCCCCTTAATGTTAGGATTACGGCACTGAAATTTATGTCAGTTGGCCATTTGCCTGGATTTTGTCCTCGGTCTTAATGAACTCTACTCATAAATATGTGTACCCTGTTAACCCTTTTTTTTTATGATCGCTTCATAAACGACACATCATATAGGTGAATCTGCTATATTCATCAGGCATGTCTTTCTACTCTATTAGATGGGCTTCTTCTGATTATTCCACGATATAAGCTATTTCTTTGAGCTCTGGAGATGTGATCTTGATTTCGCTGTACATTCTAGAACACGAATATCGTCTCGGATGTGTGACGCCTGTATGTCCACTTTATTGGAAAGATACATAAAAATAATAATATAACAACGACCCTTGCAGTCAGTTTCGTCAACCGCTCCGTCTGCGTGTGTCAAGTGTGTCTGAATAACTGGGTCTTCCAAGAACATCGCAATTTCTATTGTGTCTCGGACTATAGATCAGTCTGGCTGTCGGGGATGAAAATCAATGATGATGCAGCACTAAGTAAGGAAGAAAAATTGCGATGGCTGATTGATCCCTCTTTGCCATGGCTTGCGGTGGGTCACTGAGGACACTGCCGTTACATTCGTTGTTTTTGTTGTTGTTGTGGTGGTGGTGTGTTGTTATTTTGTTGTTTCTACTGTTGTTGTTGTCGTTGTTGTTGTGTTTTTGCTGTTGTTGTTTTTGTTGTTTTTGTTGTTGTTGTTGTTGTTGTTGTTGATGATGATGATGATGATGATGATGATAGGAAACTACAGCCCAGTAGGTCAGTCTTACAACTAGAAAAGTCGTGCTTTAAAACCCTGGCTCAAACAAACAACTGCTCTTCTGTCGTAGTGGTCATTCTTGTTGCTGTTGTCATTGTTGTTGCTGCTGGTGTTCTTGTTGACGCCATCATTTACTTTGTCGGACCATCATCGTCCTTACTGTCCAGCTGTCTCATAGCAACATCAGCTTTTCGGGGGAAAGGGAGGGGGTGTAGTCTGGAAAAGCGTAATACTGCACTTGCTCAGCTTTCGACACTGAAGCCACAAAGAGACACCTGCTTGTTAATAAGCGTTTGATATACTTCTTGGTACCAATAATATAACAGCCAACATAAACATACTTTTTTTTTTTTGCTCAGGTTTTGCCAGACATAAGGTGGCAGATTTCAAGGCACGGCATGAATAAAATTAAATCCACATTACATAGATCTATAGAGTGGATGATATGATCTAGCAACTAATTTCACATCGTGCTCATGTTTACATCATGATGCGAAGCACCTAGTGTTAACGTCATGTGCTGAAGCTTGGAATAATGTTAGTGTCTTTCATGGTGTTGTGGTTTTTTTTTTTTAATATAAAACCTGGATTCCTCCGAAACTCTCATTCATGTTTCTGTGTTTGTCCCTCCTAGGTTAGGTGATAACGGTATCCACATCTGGTAAAAAGCAATGTAAGCAGCTTGGAAGTAGTGAGAGAGAAAGAACAAAATGGGAAAGTTTCGGCTGAAATAAAGCGATCAGCACAGACATTGGCAATATCGAGGGAATCTCCCAAGCAAGATGTGTTTGATTTAGTGTTAGGGTTTTCAGTTGATCACCTTGATTCAGCGTCCTCTGTGCCTCTCAGTGAGTGCTCTTGTCTCATCTCCTTACCTAGTTCTCATTGCTGGAACTGAATAGAAACCAACTAATTTACTGTCCTGGAACCACGTAGTGCCGCCTGTTGTATTTGAGCAGCCAGATACAACGAACAGTCGGTAATTAGAAAATACTGGGCTCCTTTTGTTGGTCCATCCAGGTCTCTCGGCGTGTCAGACTGTCTTCCTCGGAAAGCTGCCTACATGGCTGCGTCGTTATGATCGCGTTTTTTGACGCCAGCCTATCATCCCTCCATAGCAGGAACACTCGTTCGTTCTTCTAAAGATATAAAAGAAAAAGAAAACCTTCTTTACGCAAGAGGCTCTTGTTCACACATTAAAGTCTTTTCAAAACACGGGGTTTAAGGCAATTCCTGAACCTGGTAACGTTTTTATTTTAATCTTAATTGTGTTCCTAGGCTTAGTCTAAGCTTCGTTGGTATTTGACATTCTTTGTCTGCAAAAGGTAATTGAAAATGGCCTCATCTGGCCGTCTATAATTATTTTCCTGGTAAATTGATTACATTATTTTTTTCCACAGCGGCGGGTAGTATCTCGCTATTCCAACAGGCTGCTGCCCTCCTCCCTAATTTTTTAAACATCTTTTCTAGAGGGAAAT
>JAWQUT010000199.1:902022-914076 GCA_033807755.1 Ellobium chinense | reverse complement strand
AAGCGAATGACCCAAACTTCAGGTTTAATTTACAAAATCAGGAGAGAATGTAAAATAATTCGCAGGTAGGTTCACAAATCTAGGGCCCATTCTCCTTTGGACAGATTTTTTACTGTCTTCCTAACGCATGTAACAACATGTTATTTTCAGCCAATTAGAAGTCTGTAACCAACATGCTTCACCCCCAGAAAGACCTAACGCTTGCTGGAAGATCCATCAAAACACGAAAAAAAAGAGCAAAGTTGACATACTGATAAAAAGTAAACCATCTTTAAATTGCGCACAGGTCTCTGCAGCTAAGTACATTCGCGGTGAAAGTGGAGAAAAAGGGTCGCACTATATAAATGAACGAGAATAATCAGATACTCCGGGATGGACATACTAATTACGAAGAAATAAGAAAGTATACGATGCATTTTGCAGATTTTATCAAACCAAGTGAGGCAGGAAATGTACGAACATTAATACTGAAAAGCTGTTCATTCTACCGCTTTCACGATATCTTAGTGAGAAATAGAGAAGCTTATGGTTTCGGCTAATGTAAAACAACGACTGGCGGTTACAGCGACTTTTACGAAAAAAATACCTTCTTTTAAAATAAGAATAATAACCTCCTTCATTTGAAAAACTAAAGCCGTCATGCAACTTTCATTAACTTTTACAAAAAAAGAAACCATTTGAAAAACAATTATGAAGGTTCCTTCAGCTGAAAAACACATTTCACCACGCAACTAAACTTCAACTAAAAGGGGGGCATGTCAAATTTCATGTACGCAGGTGGAGTCGTTATGGAGCACATAGACATTATGTAAATTCATATCCATAGCTTTATTGTGGTATGATGATGATGGTGCTGAATGTTAATGATCAACCGGCAAATGAGCGGTTAACCTTACAGGATCAGTGAATTGGTAATGAAGCGAGTACCTTCGCACTGATCGTTAAAGCAGATCGGTTGTTTTTAGCCTAAACGTTCCCTAAGGTTGTTAGTGATGAATCAGATGGAAAAGAGGACAAACTACCAGTAGCTGCGAGCAAGCTTTGCAAGGCAGAACTGTGAAACATACAGGTCGCCTTCCAGCATGTTATACAGGAGGGCAGTCTGGGGTAAACTTTGTGCTATTGACAGACTCACTCTCTGCAATCAAGGCTCTGAAAATGAGCGACCATGAGGAAACGACACATGAGATCATCTCCCTACTCAAGAAGCTTGTCGAGTAGATTACAACCGTCATCCATTGCATTCCTGCACTTCCTGGTTCCTCATGCAAAGAAGAAGCAGAGAGACTATCAATGTGGCAAAAAAGCAGGCCGGTTACACAAAGTAGTAAGCTCAAGCAACGTCATTCAACGAATCCAGTACAATCATTAAAACCACCTGGCTACAAAAAAAATGGAGAGAGAAACAATATGAACACCATGTTCACGAAAGATCCCCTTCACTAACTCTTAAGAGGGCAGGGCACTGTATTCTCAGTGCACATCTTTATTGTATGGGCAAACACCAGCAACAGACGATTCGACCTGTTCAGCGTACCAGAACTCACATCGGACGTAAGCACTATGCTGTGGGGAACCCTCTCAATCTTGCTGGGGTGCGTCAAATTCACTAACAGCGCAAACCTGACGCATGGCAGAGAATGAAGAAGAAGACAAAGAAGAAGAGGTAGTAGATTTGCTGATTCATGTATCTTGCAGCCACTTATAATGAAGCTTCAGTTGCTCTTTGGCTAAATCAGGTTATTGGTATGATATGAAACTTTAATGTGAACACTTTTATTTGGTGACTAAATAACAACAACAACAACATTAAAAAAGACCAAGCATTATTTTGGCCCCAAATATATTTTCTTGACGTCGAAATCACCGTGTGCAGTGGAAAAAAAGTTCAGAAAATTTGCGACTGAAGAATATATTATACTATATAAATCATACAATGCCTCACAAAACTCAAGGTTACCCCTGAATACTGAACATTTGCTTATAAAATCAATGTTTTTAATTATGAAAATGATTTTATTCACGATTTCCGCAACAAAGACATATTATTTGATAACAGATAGCCTTATCTACCTTCAGAGACTGATATTGCATACTAGTTTAGCGACATAAGCCTCATTTTGACTGGCTACAAGACATATGTTCTCCCATAAAAGTTTAATGTGTTCTCCTGCCCTGTCCTCGACCGACGGAGATTTGCACGTTTTGTAAACATCGTTTGCGTTACGTGTCGGGGTGGATGAATGTCATGTTGCAAACAAAAACATGGATGGTTTGTTTTTTCGATGCAAAGAAAAGATCGGCTCCGCGCCAGCGCCTCCCCGTGGCTCTACGGCTCATCAGCATTCCTTATAATATCTACTCACCTTCTGTATTAATTTGGGCGTTAATGATTGGCAAAAAAAGGTTCATCTTTTCTGACAAAAGGGCTTATGTTGGTTTTCAGGCCAAACTCACTTTTTTTTTTTGCATACTCTTAGCATTATATCCTCTCAATTTAACAAAATCTTAATTTTGTTTTCCAAAATTACAAAACTGCGAATAATCTTGTTATATTATAATAACAGCACAAATTATACAATAATTTTCTTGACGCAAGGAACCATATTTATTCCAACAGAATCATTCATCTTACCCAAAGACAGATTTAACAAAGATAAGCCCTTTCGATGGAAAACTTCGGAAGAGAGATGGCTTAAAAGAAAATGGCTGGCACAGGCCTAAACTAGTATAGTTCAAACATTCTTGTACAAGACTGTACTGAGATGAGAAGGAAACCTGTGAGAATCAAGGCATGTGGAAGCACGTGTGAAAATGAGAAGCATTAGCAGATGATAAGAGTATGAACCATCAGCATCAATAACAGCTGCAACAACGATATGTTTTACACTTATATGCTATTATCTTATAAAAGTACAGCATTTACAATTAAATGTGACAGACGTGCCTTGCCTCAGAAAACTGAGAACATGAGCATTAACGATGGGATCTCTTGTCATCGTAAGAATTACATCATGGCAGCTTCGAAGAATATTTTCCCAATAACGCTAATCAACAAAGCTACTCCACCCACACAGAACAAGAAACACAACAGCAGGAAGGAACTACGCAAGGCTTCCAGCAACAATCATTTAAAGAAAGAAGAACAAAAAAGTGGGGTCGTGATCACCTTGACTTCTCCCTTATCCCAATAAACTTGTTAACTTGTTGTCTTCTCCCCTCGCCTTGCCTCGGCGCACTCCAACTGTTTTGAAGAAGGACTTTTTTTCCAAATACCGAAAGACACTGTTTTGGCACCGGTTACTTTACAATAACGCTCACATTCCTTGAGCCCCGGAAGGTGGCCCTGAAAACTGAGAACATGAGCATTAACGATGGGATCGCTTGTCATCGTGCATCAGTGCATCGGTTCTAAATGCACCTTTAGTAGCGTTCAATATGCAGAATTAACGTAATTCTACTATTGGAAAAACTGCATTAGTACACGGATGCTGTATATCCTTAGTAGCATTCAACATGCATAATTGACGTTAACTCCTATGTGGTGAAGAGATCTCATCGTTAATACGAAAGTTCTCAAATAACGGCAATGGTGGTAGCAGTTGGGTGTGTCAGTGATGGCAGTTGTGACAAAGACTGCGGAGGCAGTAAGCGGAAATGTCAACTCAGTTCAGTGAGTGACGGCGATGACTACTTCATTCATTATCCAAGAACAACACCGATGGAGAGGAAATTGCTTCCATTTTGATTAGACATGTTGAGTATTGTTGAGAAGAAGACTGAGCAACTCAATGTCTATTGAACACTCTTCATAGACTCATTTTAATCAGCTCTCTATATAAATATCCTATCAAGAGTGCCTGTTATGTAGCCGAGTAACACTGTTAGTGAAATGATGCTATAGGATATTGCTATTTGCGGAGGAGTATTTTGTTGCTAGTTTATAGGCCTATATCATGAACCAGTCAAAATAAGGCTTAAGTCGTTTTCTGGCTATATCAAATTGTTATGAAAGCTTAATATGTGTACTTTCATTAGATGAAAAAAAAAGAGAAGATCCAGCTTTAATCTGGCCCAAGAAATAGTTGTCCGAAGTTGCATGAGCCACCCCTTACGAAGGACAAAAGTTCTGAGAAAATCGCGATTGAAAAGCAATCATTTGATTTAAATTCATCCAATGTGCCTGACAAAAACTCAGAACTATTTACAATTACTGGCCATTAGCCATAAAGGTATTTTGTATATAGAAATGATTTTAAGCTCGATGTCCGGAACAAACAAACTTTGATATCGGATGACCCTATTCACCTTTATCTTAGTTCCAAGTTTACCGACATAAACCTCATTTTGATAGGCTGTAAGATATATCAGGTTGACCTAAAATAGGTAGGGTACACTACATCTGCAAACTTAACATTTTCTCTACATAGACTAGTGGGATTTCATTCGAACCCTTCAGAGTTCGAGTGTTGTTTTAGGAAAAGTGAAAGTACATGCTTATTGTAACAACAGTGATTTATTTATACTACGGATGATTCTATCCACACAAATTACTTGAATGGCGTCTCATTAGAGTAACTTACGGAAGCTTAACGTCCACAGCAGCTCTGCGAAACAGGGAATAGGACAGAAGATAGAGAAAGATAGAAAGACAAATAGATCTAGTCTGTCACCCAAGGGACGTCATTAAGGAGAAAGCTGATCATGAAGGGTGCTCTACTTTTCAAAGGTTTGGGGCAGGGAGAGACAAGCTGAAATCTAGCGACATATTCGACTGGTATTCATCTCAGCCAGATTTGTAGGCTAGATCTAGGCCTATTACAAAAAATCGCACGATTTTGTGCAGAGCCGTTTGAGTTTATTCTTAAATTTTCCGTGTGAGTCACACATTCACTGTTGGTAATCCTTTCATGGCCTGCAGCTGTGTATCTTTGGTCACCGAGTACAGAGAAATTGGATTTTTTTTTTTCACATTCTCATGATCTGGCTCTATTTTAAATTTGCATCCATTTTTTTTTTGTTTTGTTATGACATCACTATTGGTTGTGCTGACTGTAACCACGTTGGCATTGTGAAGCTAAATTCCTCAGTTTGGCGGTTTTACAGAATGCTGGCGTCAAGAAAAATATTGTTTGCGATTTTTGTTTTTCACATCTTACGCTTTGCGTTTACTTATGACTTTGAACACAATGATACTGTAGGGAGGAGCAGTATAACGGTGTGTAGAAGTGATCTGCTTGTTTGTTTATACCATATACCTGCAAATTTGGGAATGCTAGGACTAATTAAACAAAAATAACCTCAATTGTGTGTGCTGGTTAGCGTCATTGTCGTTGTTCGAACTGACTTGAAATTTGGCATGTATTGTCCTCTTGTACTGAACACGTTCCTTCTGAGGACATTGTATCCACTGATAACTATATTTTGTTTTATATTTGCAGTGAAGCAGTGATTTCATTCTTTGGCAACGTTTCTACTGCAGTTATTTCTTATCCATCGCACACTCCCGGTCTACAGCTTCCTGTCGGACCAAACCGAGTGAAGAGCGTTTGTACGGGTTTTTCACTCTGCTGGTGCCTATCCAAAGGTCATGGTATTGCAACACCGTGAGTGGTCTGGACTTGTATTAAGAACTGCCCGGCACAAACGATGTTCAAGCAAATTTGGCGTGGGCATTGGGTTCTGTTGTTATTTTTCCTTTTTTTTCTTTTTAAGTGTTAAGGTATGACTAAAAGATGATATAGTCTACGTATTGTCGACCATGAAATTCCATTGTTAAATAACTGTATCACCAAATAGTGAGTTACAAAGTAAATCGCACCGATATTCTCTGAACAGCAGTTATCTTGCCGAATAAGAGCACGTTACAATCTGGAATACTCGGAGCATGATACTCCAATATCTGTGCGTTTCTCCTCCAAATGGTCGATAGATATTCACTATATCAATGCACAAGCGATCTTCTTCATAAAGCATCTTTGGTCATAAATCTTTTATTTCCAGATCGATACTTGGGCTTCAAAAAGAGAGCACACTTTTATTATAGAAAAAAAAACAACAGAATATATGACACCTTGTTAGAAATGCCACCTCAGTATTATGTGATATCGCTGTGTATTCTGACACTCCAAAGTAGACCACTTATTGCGTCACGGCTCACGTTATTTTGCGCTTCATCGTCAAAAGACCAAGTGCAGTTTTCTAGAGTTCTACCCCGGAACAAGTGCGATATTTTTTTTTCTCCAACGAAATCGCTCCCGTTTCACGGCACGTTTGAAAATCTAGAAGGGGTATTAGACTGGCATTCCTCTTAAAAAACAATTTTTTATGCTATATTTTTACTTTTTTATATATTTGAAGTCTTGCAGCACTTTAGACGCAGTGCACTTTTCCAGTTACATGAGAAAACTCGAAAAACGAATGTCGGGGTAGGACGGCTAATAAAGTGTGTCTAACACTCCAAGAGGCGAATGACATTTTTGGGCCATGTTGATTGCTGGTAATGGATCTCTCTCTCTCTCTCTCTCTCTCTCTCTCTCTCTCTCTCTCTCTCTAGCTTTCTCTTCTCCTTTCTCTCACCCCTTCTCTTCTTCTCCTGGCCAAAACTTTCTTCTCTGTGTTCTTTTACCTTAGTCTCCCATTTCACTTTCGCCCTTCCAGTCATTAGATTGTGTATAATGTCTCTTTACTTGTCACTCTCCTCTCTTTGTGCATATGTTTCTTTACTTACTCTCCTCTCTTTGTGCATATGTTTCTTTACTTGTCACTCTCCTCTCTTTGTGCATATGTCTCTTTACTTGTCACTCTCCTCTCTTTGTGCATATGTTTCTTTACTTGTCACCCTCCTCTCTTTCTGCATATGTTTCTTTACTTGTCACTCTCCTCTCTTTATGCATATGTCTCTTTACTTGTCACTCTCCTCTCTCGTCTCCTCTTGTCTCCTCTCCTCTCCTCTCCTCTCCTGTCAGCTCTGATCTACTCTACTCTACTCTACTCTACTCTACTCTACTCTACTCTACTCTACTCTACTCTACTCGTCTTCCTTGCTATTTCCTTCTTTTCCTCACTTCTTCTCCTCTTCCCTCTGTCTCCTCCCTATACTATCTCCTTTTTTTTTTCTCTACCTCATTCACCTATTCCACTTTCGCCCTCCCCGTCATTAGACTGTGCGTATGTCTCACTACTTGTCTCAGTTCCACTGAAACGTTACCCTCTTCCGTCCTCAGTACACCATGCCTTCCTACTTCTTACTCGCTTTTTTAGCCTAGCCATAATTAAGGGGAACTTCGGGTCAGCCAAGAAATCCTCAAAGCCCCTATCGATTCTAACGATTTTTCTTCTTATTTCACTGGCCCCAACACAAGTATTGAAATCTCTGCCGTAAATGTTTACTCACACATCCTAAGTGATGGGCGAAGTGCTCACGGCCCCTTCGTTTGTACGTATAGGGAGGACGCCATGAAAAGCAAGAGACTCTAAAGCCCAGACTGCATCATACAGGTTTGGTGGAGGAATTAGTAGAACCTGGAAAGCAAGCATAAGAATGATAGAAAAAAGAGAGATAAAAAACGAAGTGTGTCTGACAAGAACTAAAATTTACGGCATTTTGATATTATTATCATTATGATAAGCCTTTCCATTTAGAAGCTCGAAAAAGGATAGCTTATCTGATTTACTACCATAAGCTCTGAATGCCCGTGTGATCTTAATCAGGTTGAAAGAGGATGGGAGATAAAAGTCGTAACGGTTATATGCATTTCTCTGTTATATCATTTTGTTGATGTATTTGGACCATGTGATTCACTGATACTCACACGCATGTTATTGTACTGTGACAGCAGTTGTTGTGTGTAGCCTACGTGAACGCTGCAGTGATACAGCCATGCCCCCTAGAACTTTCACACGTTTTCTGCTGATGATGGCAACTTGCCATTCAGCCAGTGAAATTCAGTTTTAAAGTGAACCTCGGGGTTTAGATAGCATTAACGATAGGATAGCTTCAGGCCTCGATTATTATTATCTGTAAGGAAATGTCAATTAAATCAAGCACACAAAGTCAAGCGGTAAGTTATATTTCACACATAACATCAGCCCAGTCCTTAATACTTCATACTCGGCATTTTGAAGAATAATTTATATAAGTGTTCTTGGGTACCCCATCTGTTGTGTTTTTTTTTAACATTTCAACACTTTGTGTATCATTGTAGCAATGTTGCACCCAAGATCACTTTATCTCAGTGTATCCATGCATGATGCCGCGAAATTGCGATAACTGGTGAATTTGCCTGAGGGATCTTCGGGATCAAAAAGGGGTACTCGACAAGACTCTCCTATCCAAAGTCGGATCGGAGTCTGGTAGTCAGTGAAATGTAAACTGCAATACATAGAATATGAATCTCAAAGACCACAAATGAATATGATTTGTCAAAGGAATATCCAATGATGTGATGCGTGAAAGTGCATCTTGAGCCTCGTTGTTTCCCCTTAACACAGGTACACATATCTCCGCTTTAGAATGCACAAAATGCCAGCTTTCCCCAAATGTGACATATAATAGTTACTACACAAGCCTCCACTCATCAGTGCGATTACAGATGAAATGATTTCGTATTAGTTGCTGAAAGCAACAATATGTGCTTTTAGGCATGAGATTCAAGGTTAAGAAAACAAAAGTCGTGACAAATATAAAGTACAAGCATAAAAGTGTTATCAAATTTTCGCCGAGATTTTATGAACCAACACGTCAAGAGCAGAAAGCTACAAGAAATGACCAATATGGATCCATTTCATATCATACGTGCGGATGGATAATTATTGAAAACGTAGGTAGGTAAAAATACGTCATGCTTCTCTCAGGAAATAAATTAGCCCATTTACAAAACAAATTAACTCCAACGAGCCTCGTACTCATCCTCTCTCTCACTGACGGCTTTGATAAAACACCGCGACCTTGTCAAAGGCACTTTGAATGAAAAAAATACAAAAAAGTAATATGTTATTGCTGACAGGTAAATTTATGATTTTCTCCCATGTTTCTGTTATGAATTGGGACGAGGGATGTCTGAAGGGGAAGCTTATGGTGGGTTTCAGTGGGCTCTTGACGTCATCCAGACATATCAATGATACAAGGGTCCTGTAACGATTGTTCTAGTGACCGTTCGGCCTACAGATTCCCCGACTAGACTAGCCTGGTTCGGTTCAGGAGAGCGACTATGCCGGTATCGAACCTCCTGCGTGATGGCACGACGTGTGAGCTGTGACTGACAGCTGATAAGATGCACGGGTCTCGGATTTTACGTTCCTCTCTACTGCTTACATGATTAGGCAAACCTCATTCTAGCTCAAATGAACTTCTCGCATCACCTTTAGGGAAGGATTGTCCGCAACATCTCACCCTTACAAGCTAAGCCTACACGTTTGTCAAGAAAAGACGATTTATTCGCGATCGAACCGCATAGATTTTTAGACGCGCTAGGGAGCTGGGTCTCCACTGAGAACTGGTTTTGTTAGATAACATTTTTACATAATAAAATACACAGAAGTTTACCATGCTATATTACACTAAACTATAATGATGGTCATCTGAGGAACAAATTTCTTCTTTCAACAACTGACCGATAGCAGAGAAACAGTCTGCGTCATAAATGGGAGAAAAAATAGTGTAGGAAACAGATTATATCACGTCAGCAGTCGGCCATGTTGCTCAGTAAAAAAAAGATATCATGCATATTTTGCGACCAAAAAAATATAATCAAGAAATGATGGCTTAAGTATACAAAATAAGACAGAAAGGTCTTTAAAGCTCGAAGGCAACAGAAAATCTTCACCCCCGCCTAGTAAGTGTTTCGACCATTTATCTTCCTGACACTCTGAAGAGACTTGGATCAAAACTTCCAAGTGTCCTCCTATTGAAATTTTTTGGCCTCGAGAGGAATTCGAACCAGAAACCTTCATTTTTTAAACTCCTTGCTGCATATCTTCTAGGCCACCCAAAGCCATGGTAAAAACTGCAGTACTATGTTAAAAGGAAAAAAAAATGTTGGAGCGAAACAAAACAAAACTGGAGCACTGCGAGCTGACTCATGTGTTCTGACGTGAGGCAGTGCTAACAAGTCTGACATTAACTTACATAAATCTCTTTTTCTGCTCCTCTTTCAGTGTCATCTCAAGGTCGCCTGCCGCAACCAGCCATGCAGCTCCCTAAGCGCATTTTCGCAAATTCACCCCCACTCTCCGATCCTAACAAAATTTATTCCCATCAATTTTCTATCTTAAACAAAAAAAAAAAGGAAAACGAAACTAAAGGTTTCTTCCTCCGCTAGAACGGCAATCGCATTTTTGTCTTACGTTCCTCGGTTTCTTTTATGGTCACTGGCGTCTGTACTTTCCGCACCATCTCAGTGCCAGCGAGTGCTAAGTTCCTAGCAGTGAAAATGGGCGATACCGTAAGTCAGAGAATCGATGTAAGTACAGAATTTTTAACAAGAAGTATTCGATGGCATTATCGACTGGTTGACCCGAAGGCAGCATTGGATGAAATATACAGCCTATATAATTTTTATTATTAGAAAACAAACAACCGTATCACAAGCTGTATCTTAAATTTATTGTTTCGAATTTTCGCCCGAGGAGCTTCCTCATGTATATATATGTATGTATATCATATCCATTTCATTTTCGACTCCCTCCTATTCCTTACGCTCTCTCTCCCTCTTTCCCTCTCTCTCTCTCTCTCTTTCTCTCTCTCTCTCCCTCTCTCTCTCTGTCCCGCTCTCTCCCTCCCTCTGAGAAAATATAAAATAATAATATGCCTCAATGGATTTCAGCTGAGTAATTCTGACCTGACTGAGAATAATATACAATGTGACGTTCACATTAATCTGAAATGTGGAACGAATCAATAAAGTTCTGATTGTGAGTTGAGATATCGAATTTTGTCTTCAGTGCTTCAATACCTGTTAAAATATCGGTATCGCCATAGAATAAGTTCTTTCCCACCACTACCTATCAATCTGTATGTACAAAAATCATACATGTGTGTACAGTGTATGACGGATGTGTATGGGTGTTAGATCTATCCTTGTCAATAGATTTCATCATCTTTAATGGGATCAGAGGAGTCTCACTTACTGATAAATATTTGTCCAGATGACTTACGAGAAAGAAGCGGGGAAAAAGAAAACTATGGATTCACGAATGTTTGTGCACTTTAAGCTAATGAAGGAAACTGAAAGAAAAAAAATCTAAGACCAAGGATAAAAGTTTAAGGACAGCGTGGATTGCCGGCTTCCATACCTTCATTGAAAATCTCAGTCATAACTACAGATCTGTGTTGAGAGTAAACAGTCGAATGATTTGTATTTGATGCGATCTTATTGACGAATCTTGTATTTGTATGTGCACGTGCACACGGAACGGGGGCTTGTGTGTGTGTGTGTGTGTGTGTGTGTGTGTGTGTGTGTGTGTGTGTGTGTGTGTTGTGTGTGTGTATGTATGTGTGTGTGCGTGCATGTATGTATGTGTGTGTGTGTGTGTGTGTGTGTGTGTGTGTTTGTGTGTGTGTGTGCATGCGTTCGTGAGTAAGTAAGTGAGTGAGTGAGTGAGTGAGTGAGTGAGTGAGTAAGTGAGTGAGTGAGTAAGTGAGAGTGAGTGAGTGAGTGAGTGAGTGAGTGAGTGAGCGAGCGAGTGAGCGAGTGAGCGAGTGATGAGTGAGTGAGTGAGTGAGTGAGTGAGTGTGAGTGAGTGAGTGAGTGAGTGAGTGAGTGAGTGAGTGAGTGAGTGAGTGAGTGTATGCATCGGTGAGTGAGTGAGTGAGTGAGTGAGTGAGTGAGTGAGTGAGTGAGTGAGTGAGTGAGTGAGTGAGTGAGTGAGTGAATACCTGACGCAAAAGAAGAGCAGAAAAGATGACAGGGAATACCAACAGTACATCAGAGATACATCTTAAAGTACAGCATGCAAAAAAAGACGGAAAATAGGAAAGGGCGCGGTACACAGAGTGCTGGCTGCGCTCAACAGTGATGTAGTCAAGTTGGACAAATTCGCTCTCCCCCCCCC